>VSTD030000043.1:0-22291 GCA_008808055.3 Sporobolus alterniflorus | reverse complement strand
ATTTGGTTGTGCTTTCCCTGTCGGTTTGAATTTTTGAAGTTGAGGTCACATTCTTGTTTCATCTATGTTCATGATAGTTATATGGTATTGTTGCATGTAATTTTCTATCTAGAATCTAGAGGATGTCCTGTGTGTCCAGTTATTTTTTGTTCTATCAAGTATTTCTCTCTTGCTATTTAAATTCTATTTACTAGTCTAAAATGAACTGGGAAGGAACTGAAAGTTGACATCTTGAAACTAACCTAGATGTCAGAAAGAAAAACATAGCTAGTATGTCAAGATAATGTTTTTCTTATTTTTATTTAAAAACAATTTGTGTAAAGTGAAATATAGAAAATAACCTAGAAATAAAATGATCTGATGATCTAAAACACTTTTAACATTCAATATATTGTATACATGTTGTGTTGTTTGAGTTCTAAAATTTTTGAAAGTGTTTTTCTATTTTCTACATATTTAATGAATTTCTGCATTCATATCAAAGTAATTTCAAATTGAACTACATGTACCTGAAGTAAGATTCAAAAAATTATATAAAAATATATTTGGACTCATAAGTTTCATAATAGCCCATTTATCATAAATTGATGGATAATTCAATCGTTTGCTATGTACAATATAACTTTATATTGCAAAATTAGAACATAATAATTGTAATAATATCTAAATTTTGTCAAAAAATTGTAAAAATTTCAACAATAATATATTTTGTTCCCATGAGCCTGTCATAAAAATTTCAGATGATTTTAATAAAGTGAGAGTATATATTATTCAAAAATTGCTACATTAATCGCATAATTCTACATAACCTAAGTCAAAACTATGAAATTTTTGTACCACATTAATAATTTTGAACTCATATACACCTATATTTTGGATAAAACTGCACATTAATCATAATATGAGAATATATCAAGTGATGTTAGCGATTCCCATCTAAAGTAATATTTTTCTTATTTTTTATTTTAAAAAACTATTTGTAGCAAGATTTATAGCTTCTATACTAAAAACAATTAGTTCAAAATTTTACTATAGTACTTATCCTAAAAATATCAAATTTGTAGGCTCTAAATCTAGAAGGTTCCAAATGATACAGTGAAAAAGAAAAACACGCGCGCTCAAGCCAAAAATTTCGTCCGCGCCCTTTCCCTCGCATATATTAGCCGCCACTTCACTTCCCCCAAATCCAAAATCACTACCACCGTTCCTCTCCCTCGACCCAGTCCATCGTCCCTTCCCATCCGCCGCGCCTCTGCATCCATCGCAGCCCCTTGACCGGGAGGTCTGCTGCCCCTCCGCCAGAGGACGCGGAGGCGAGGCACCGGGATCTGTGTCCATCGTCATCCATGAGTCAACCACTGCCCATGTGGGGTTGAGTCGCGCCGGAGCTGAGTCCATCGTCATCCACGAGTCAACCTCTGGCCAGGTATCTCTCTCCATTGTCACGGACATCTAGATCTGTGCAAGGGAGTCTTTGGGAGGTGGCAGCTGAGAGCAGCTAGGTAGCAGCACCACCATCACCCATTCCTGCCCATATTTTAGAGGATGAAGTCGTTTGAACCGGCAACGCCATGGCCATTGGCAAGGCCAAGCTCCAGAGATGGATGGATAAGGATTGCCACATTTCAATTTGACCCATATCAATGATATTTACTAGGTGCAGCCCAATGCAGCAACGATATTAGTTGCAACCTCCTGATCAGATTCTTGTCTTCAAGTTTAGGCCCCAACACCATTTGTATTGTTGAAGTATCAAAACTTTAGTCTGAATTAGATGCTCTAGAAAAAAAAGAAAATGGATTACATTTTTTTGTCCACTGCATATAAAACCTTGCTGAGGCTATTGTTGTTGGTCAGTGGTCACCACTGAGTTACAAAGTGTTCCTTATATGTTGTTGTGAATATATAATGTAGAAATTATTCCTTATATGCTCCACCTTCTAGATGCATGGATTTTTAGTCAGATTATTTTGTTCTAGACCTACATGCATGATCCCTCTTGGATCAGTTTGTGTGGTGTTGACTTGACTGAACGTGTGAAACCACGCTGAAATGCCAGATGGATCACTGGTGTCTTCCAGTTATTCATAGATGATGATGTGTCTGCCGTTGTTTTGTTTTTGCAAGAATCAACCTCATGGTAGAAGTCAACAGTATTATACAACTCAAAAGTACTTGGTCCTTATGTTTACGCCAGACATTTAGATGTTACTACTCCATTGAGATACATTGCCCCGCTGCAGTTCATTTGCTTTAACACTAGCAAATAAGAAATGTATGCTTGCTGTTCAAATTATTAGATCAAATTTGAACACAAATGTATAAGTAGAATTGTAGCGCTGTCCGAGTACTTATTTTAGTCAGAATTTGAACACAAATGATCTTCTATCTGAATTACGAATTCACGCTTCAGATATATCAGCACAATTATATTTCACACATTTTCATTCACATATTTTGGATCTTCAGTTAGTAAATATTGATTTGTAGCCTCATTCTTCTATTTTTTGTCATGCATTTTTTCTTAAAAAGCATTGAAATAAATTATAGAATATTGCACTAATGCCTTGGGTATAACGATGTTCCTCCCGATTGCCTCCAAATGAGAACCAAATCCAAGACTGGGGGATCGAAGTAGTGGATGAGTGACTGCTTTTCCACATATAAATTTTACTGAGTAGTGGCATTTATTCTGTGAGAAAACATAGAAATATTAACTATACCCTGTAACTGCTTTTCCACATAGCTGCGTAGATCATTTGCATATTCTTTGATTTTTTTTTTCTAGAGCATCTTATCACTTAAAATGCTAACATTCCTTATGGACATGTTTCAGGGGGATTGGATTGGCCAAAAGAATCAGATTCATACTGGTAAGATTGTGGTTTGTTCTTTTTGATGATTCAATTGATGTTTTCACAGAACAAACTGTATCTCATAAACACCTATTGATGTGCAATTTTTGTATTGACAGCCAAAGTTGGTAGAGTGAAACATATAGTGTTGGTGGATCCATGGGAGTAGCTAATCCTAACCATCCACTGAACAGCTTTGCTAATGGCAATATATATCGATGAGTTTTCTGATATCACTGGAAAGCTACATTTCATAATCCCTCTAGATCACATTATTAAGTTTAACTATGAGATATTGATTATTTGGTTTTGCTTTATAGGTATGGAAGCACAAGTCAGAGCAATATTTGACTGATAGTGGGGTTGAAACATATGTATTTATTGGTAGAACTTTTGTAATACTAGATGTAATGTATGACATGTTTTAATTAATTGGCGTCAATTTTTGTTAATTTTGTCCTTATTGAAATTTGGTTGGGTTGAAATCTGAAATCTTATTGGGTTCAATTTTCATTGGGCCAAAATATTATTAAACTTAACAAGTCCAAAAACCATGTCATATCTTGTTGTGTTATAATTGGGCTACATTCAAAATGGGCTGCCACAGCAAATGCTACCATGTCAGCTTGTTTGATGTGGCAGACATTGCTACTTTAGTTGGGCTTAACATCTATGACGGTCACAAATCGTCATAGAATTGGTCAATACATGACGATTTTGAAGAATCATCATTCAATTCAATCTATGACGTGAGATGTATGACAAAAGTCTGAATCGTCACAGATGACATTATGTGACAGTTTTGAAGCAATCTATGACAAACTAAGAATGTCATGTATATCTAGATTTCTTGTAGTGACAATAGTTATATATTTGTGTGATGCTTAATGAAATGTGTGCCTAAATCTGATTTGGACTAAATTTCTCATGTCTAGTAGTGACCGGCGAGCTGACATTAATTGACCCATTGTTGTTGTATAGCTAGTAGTGATGACCACACCGATGTCAGTATCTATTGCTGCTGGCCATCACAGAACCAACGAGTGGCTGGCATCATATCCCTTCCCTACTATGTAGGCCCGTAGCAATGTGTCACTGATGTCTGATCGCCCATCGCTACTATGCAGTCCAGTAGCGATAGGCCACTGATGTCAGATAGCCCGTCGCTATTGTGAAGACCAGTAGCAACGGCCACTGGTGTTAGGACACCTATCACTATTGTGGGGGCCAGTAGCAATGAGTCGTTGATGTCAGATGGCCCATCGCTACTATGCATGGCAGTAGCGATGGGCCGCCAATGTCAGCCCATCGCTGCTGTGGGGGCTAGTAGCAATGGGTTGATGATGTCGGACAACTCATCGCTACTGTGGGGGCTAGTAGCAATGGACCGTTGATGTTAAATAATCCATCACTGCTATATGGGCTAGTAGCAACAAGCCACTGATGTCAGACAACTCATCACTGCTGTGGTGGCTAGTAGCAATCACGCCCGTGCCTTGTGCCCCCACAATAGCGACGAGCGAATTGCGCCTGTGGCTACTGGGCCACCACAGTACTGACGAGGTAGTAACGACGGCCATTTGCCCGTTGCTAGAGGATAGCTTACTCTCGGGTTACTACCCAAAATGGTGGACCAGCATTTTTTTTGCAAAATTGCATATGAGGAAATGTTATTAGTTCATACTTGGTATCCTTCCCATAAAGGCTTCAAGTTACAATCTACTTTTACCTGGAATGCTGGTAATGGTAACGAATGTTGGTTCAGATAACAATGTTCGGTCCTTAAATGCAGCCGATTATGGTGGTTCACCGCTTCATGCATAACCTTAACACATATGACTTTAGCCATGCAGCCAGGATATATCAGAGGAAGAGGTAGAGAGATCATCAACTTGGGACAGCATTAAACTCAGACCGCTGGAAAGCCGGTGCCAGACTTTGGTAGCTCATTGATCAGTCTCTCACTAGTGGCACTTATCTTCTGCCAAATGCTTCAGTCCAACTCCATCACGTGTAACAATCCTATATAAACCCACCACTGCCTCCTCATTATCTCCACCCATCCAACTCCACTTAGTTGAACATTGACAATATCCGGTTGAACTATAGCCAAGCTTCCACACAATGGGATGTCTGCCTCAAGGCCTGCTGTCAGGGTCAGTGCCGTCCTGTTAGCAGCTGTGTTCGCCCATGCCGTATTGCCTGAGATGGCGTCCATGGTAGTCGGCTTAGCCAAGTGCGCCGACTGCACCAGGAAGAACATGAACGCTGAGGCTGTTTACAACGGTGCGGCACATATGCTCTTCTGTGCAGCCATGTCAGTTCGGCAGGCAATCTGGTGAGGTTGTACTGCAGATTATTACCTGATGAACCCTGGTTTTTCAGGCCTTCATGTGGCCCTCAAATGCAGGAACGCGAAGGGCGAGTTCATGACCAAGGCCATTGCCAAGGTCGACAAGTCTGGTGCCTTCACCATCCCCGTCGCTGCCGACCTCATCCGCCAGGACGGCCAGCTGAAGCAGGACTGCCTCGCGCAGCTCCATGGCGAGTCCCACCAGCCGTGTCACGGACAGGAGCTGTCCTGGATCGTGCGCCCATCGTCATCTAGCGATGACGACAAGAAGACGACCTTCGTCGCGGTGGCTGGCAAGATGCACTACTCATCCAAAGAATGTGCGTCGGCATTCCTCTGCGATCCGTTCCAAAAGAAGCACCTCTTGCATCACAAGAAGCCCATCGCGATCCCACACCCACAGTTCCACAAGAAACCAGACACGCATCCATCCCCGGTCCCGGAGCACAAGCTGCCGATGCCCGTGCCGGAGTACAAGCCGCCTATGCCAGAGTACTCACACCCGTCGCCGACTCCGATCTACCATCCTCCTGCAGACCAGAAGACTCAGAACCCAGAGACGGACCCTGAGAAGTTCAAGAAGCTCCTCCCCTTCATCAAGAAGAAGCCCTTCTTCCCCAAGTTAAACAAGTTCCCTCCCGGCAAGGAGGAGATCAAGGCATAGAAAGGCCGGTGACTGATTGGTCTTCATCTATTAGTAATGTAAAACGTTGCACTTAACCGTTGGGGGCATGCTCTTATTAGCCTCCAGCTTATGCTTATACAAATAATAAAAGCTTTTGTTCTAAGGATATTGGTATGGATGTAAACTACCTTAATTTACTGGAGGCAGATATAAAGTCTCTGGTTTAAATATGGTAGGACCAATGGTCGAATTGTGTATCTCCTTGGGAGATGATGGTTCAAGTTTGTTTATTTCCACTACATGAAATAGGGTTTTTTGGTGGTCATAATTAATTTCGACGGTTTTGGAACATGCCATCCAAAGTAATAGTATTTTCGGTGGCCATAGAATAGCTGTATAAAATAACGTTATTTTTGGCGATTTTTTTAGGCCATCAAAAATACAATATTATTTTCGTCAACCCATGGCGGTTTTTTTTGTTTAGGCGCCGAAAATCCTCTACCGCTCAAAATGCTTCAAATATTTTAGTGCCTGCGTCCCTCCCACACACTCCCTCTCTTACACACACCCCTCCCCCACTCTCTCTCTCTTACACACACACCCCTCCCCCACTCTCTCTCCACGCACGCTCACCCCATATCTCGGTCCAAGCCGCCACTGCCACACGGCGCCGCGCGCCCTGCCCGGCTGTTCTAGGCCACTGCCCGTGCCCTGCTCGGACTCCGCCGACTGCACCCGGCCCGGACCATCCTCCCACCGGACGCCGCCGACCGCCTCCCGTGCCCAGCCCGGTACTGCCGACCGCCGCCGGTGCCGGTTTCTGGTTTTGTAGTTGTCATGTGTTTACCCCACTCATCTTCTTTTTTTGTGAATACTGGATTTAGAATGTGCCAGTGACTGACTTGTTCCCCTACTTCCTTTTTTTCCTCCAGATTTTCCACAAGAAAATGCCCCCTGAAGCTATTGATCTTGCTTCCGGTCTGTTCCAGTATTCACCCAGCCTTCGTTCCTCTACTGTGAGTATTTAATTTTACTTGGTTTATTTATAATTGTTCTTTTGGCTGTTGGGTGTGTGAGCAGGGTAATATAAACTGAGATTTGGTATCTCTCTAACTCTAAGTTGGTCTTGTTGCTTCTGATCTTAGTTGTGTTTTTGTGTGCGTATAATATATCACTCTATTCGGTGGTTTGGAATGGCTGCATCATGACCAGAATATTCGTAGTCAATAAAATGGGAGATAAACTCCTGTAGAAATGTAACCACTCAATTCATAATCTTGCCATTCGTAAGTAACTTCTGGTCATGCATTGAGATGATAATTATATGATGCCAGTGCTGTGGTCCAGAAGACCAGCACCAAGTGTTGATGAGTGTTAGCTGATAAAGAGTGGGTGCAACATTCATTTAATTGCCCGCTACTGACCCACCAACTCGCTCAGCCCAACTGGCCTTCGCGGCCCATCTCCACTCCAGGTTCATTCCCCACCTCCAGCACTCTGAGTAGGGCCGTCGCCCAAGCCGGCCCCGCCATCGCCATTCACCGTGCCGCCCATGTGCCGCCATCTCGGAAGACGAGACGACAGCAGCCCCACCTCAGTTGTCCTCATCAATCGGCATTGCCCCCTTCATTTTCCCTCCCCATTTTTGGTCACAGTCAATAGTTAAAGAGCACCTCGCCAACCGCCTCTTGACTGCATACCTCCCCACTGTCCCCGTGCAACCCTTACTGAGAATCCCCCGGCTCCCCTCTCCCTTTTCCCTCCGTCACCGTGAGCTCCCATCCACCGGAGCAGCCAAATGGCGCAGCACCGGCGAGCGCCCCACCCCTACTCACCAGTGGTCCGCCATGGATCGAGCCGTCTCATGGTCCATGTGTGATGAACCGAGTCCACATGATGTTCAATAGAAAAACAAATCATAAATTTCTGTTAAATCCTGGTAGCTTTGAAGCCAGCCCCTTGCTGTTTATAGTATTTGCAATCTAGTCCTTGCTTTAGAATGCACTCAGACTCTGTTGCACCCTTTTTACAATCTAGCCCCTGTTCTTTGTCCAAATTACCAATTCATCCAATATTTTTGCACAGAAACCCCCTTAGCCTTTCTATATTTATGTTTTAGCCCTTAATCCTTCTGTTAGGCCCTGTTTATGTTTCTAAAATTGCAATTACGTCCTTGCTTAGTTTAGTTAATTCTATTTAAATCCTTATCTTCAAACATAGTCTTTTGATTTGTAGCTCTAATTTAGGTGATTCTTGCGCTGAAATGTTCATAGCGATGAGTAGAACGTTTTAGGACTACTTGTTTAGCACTTAGTAAATGTTTGATGTACTGTTTATTTATTGTACTATGGTTTGTGTTTTCGGATGCCGTTGATTCAGACGTGCCGATGTTGGATAATCTTCATGACCTTCAAGACGAAGACTTTGAGCAGTTTGAGCAGCAAGGCAGGTGTTCTTGACGCATGTTGTACCAACTTCTTGTATCTATAGGACTTGCATGCTGGTAATTGTCAAAATTATTGGCATATCTATGAGTCATACCTTTCCATGTATTATCCTTGTCACCCGGGATTGGGTAGAACACTAGTATTTTTACATCATGCTTAGCTTGCCAAGTCTGGGGTTAACTATGGGAATTGGTTAACATTTTTTCTAGAGTTTGTGAGTCTAGGAGATCCTAGCAGGAAGATGTTGATGATGGTGTGGGAATGCACGAGTACTTGTTATGTACTATTTTGGATTATGGTAGTGCCTGCTAGGGATCCTAAGGACCGTGCAATCACAGGACTGATATGGGTAGGCTTAATTGAATGGCATGATGTTTTCTCAGCTTCACAGATGTTCTTGGCATAAGGAAAGGATGGTGTAATCTGGAGCTTAGGTGATGGATGGTGTACTCCTAACCATGGCACAAGAGGGGGCCTCTATAGGATGGAGTAATCCGTAGCAGTGAAACCTTAGTGTAGATGTTTTGTGGGCTGGGAAATATTGTCAAAGACTATGTGGTGATCTCCTAGCCATGCACCAAAGGAAGTTTAGCTAGCGATGAATGGAGACTTTTAGTCGCTTAGCTAGCGATGAATTCACCGACCTATGGGTAAAGTTGTGCAACCTCTGCAGAGTGTAAAATATCATGATAGCCGTGCTCACGGTCATGAGTGACATGGACCTTTCACATGATTAGTTTGGGTATGGTTGGTATGAATCTGGTTGGGTAACTAGGTCTAGGTGGTTTGGTTATTGGTATGCAGCAAGTGCGAAGCCTGTGGGCGCGGTTCTTGGTTTGGCTACATGGGTAAGACCTGTGAGCTTTGGTTGGTTTCTGGTTACAGGGGTAAGACCTATGAGCTTGTGGCCCTTGGTTATAGGGAGTAACCTAGGTGCGTCGTAATGCTTAGATATTGTCTAGGTCTAGGTGCTTTATCTGCAATTGAACCTGTTGTTAAGCCTTTCTTGTTATAAGCTTGCATGTCATTTTTTCCTACACTTGCTGAGTAGCAACCATAAGTCTACTCACCCTTGCTGTAACGCTGCTCAGAAGACAGAGATGACATGGACTACTATGATGAAGATTTCATTTAGAGGCTTGCGTTGCCCCCAGTGGGTTGCTTGTGGGGTTGGTTGGATTGTTCCGCTGCTACTCGATGAGAGAGTCGATATAGTCTTCTTTGTAAAGACAATACCCATGTAATAAAGTTTATATAATAAAGACATTGGCTTTCTGTGTTCACATTCGGGCCGTATGTATGAAAATTTGATCTTCGGCATATATACGATGAGCATCTAGTTTTGGTCTTAAAACCAGGTGTGACATTCATTCACTCTTCCTTTGTCTGAAGGTACCAGCAACTTTGGGAGTTATTTCAGTTCATGGCAACCAAAAAGCTACAAGAAACATAGAACAAGGTTTTGCCCCAGGCCACATAAATGTAAATTGTCTGCATGATGCGATAGCAGAAGACTAGAACAGCATAATAGGGAACAAAAACGAAGGAAGTTTCGCTAGCAGGCAATAGAGCTAGAATGTGAGACCAAAGGAGTTCCACTAGACCCCAGGGTGCCAGATAAAGCTGTGATGATATCCCAAGATTTAACTTCAAGCGAGGAAAGAAGAGTTGTTGTCTTTTGTGGACAAAAATAAAGATGTGTTTGCATGGAGAACCTCCGACCTTACTGGATTAAATAGAGATATAATAGAGCAAAAGCTATAGGTCAACCCCTTAACAAAACCTAGGAAGCAAAGGCTTCACAAAATGTCAGATGAAAAGGTCACACCAGTGAAAGCATAGGTTTAGAGGCTATTGGACGGAGGACTCGTACGCGAGGTTCGCTACCTGAGTTGTCTTGCAAATGTTGTATTGGTGACAAAAAAGAATGGCAAGTGAAGAATGTGCATAGACTTTACCGATCTGAATAAATAATGCCCAAAGGATGATTTCTCTCTAACGAGGATAGACAAAGTGGTAGACTCAGCAGTAGGGTCTGAAATAATGGCACTGCTAGACTGCTTCTTGGAGTACCATTAGATATGGCTCCGTAAGGAAGACAAAGTGAAGACAAGTTTCATTACACCTTTTGACACCTATTGCTATCCTAGGTTGCAGAAGGTCTCTAGAACGCTGGCCCAATGTCTTGCAGAATGACAAAAGCTATCCTCATGGAGCAAATGGAAAGAAATATCTTTGCCTACATTGATGACATAGTGGTCACTAGCAGGGAGAATGAAACCAAGTTGCAAGATCTAGCTGAGACATTGGCCAACATGCAAAGAGCACAAGTGAAACTCAATCCTGAGAAATGCGTGTTTGGCGTAAGTAGGGGTAAAGTACTAAGTTGTCTAGTATCAGTATAGGGAATTGAAGCTAACCCAGATAAAATAAATGCAATAGTCCACATGAAACCTTCAGGGTCTGAAAATGAAGTGCAGAGGTTAACAGGCAAAATAGCGGCACTAAATCTATTCATGGAAAAAATAGCAGAGCAAATTGAAGTTTCCCTTTCTTCAAAGTATTGAGAGGCTCCGGCACTTTTGAGTGGAGGACAGAAAAACAAAAAGCTTTTGACACATTAAAAGAGTATATACAGAAGCTACCAACAATAGCAAGTCCACTGCCAGATCAACCACTCATTCTGTATGTCTCGACAACACACACCGCTGTCTGCGGGGCCCTCATACAAGAGAGAGAGAGATATATATTGAAACAGGACAAAAAGCAATTGCACCAAGTCCCAATATATTTCATTTCTGAGGCTCTGGCTGGCTCAAAGAAATATTACTCGGAGATGGAAATGATATGTTATACTACAGTTATGCGCGCAAGATAGCTTTGACACTATTTTGAGGCCCACAGAGTTAGGATCCTGATGAACCACCCATTGAATGATATCTTCAGAAATCATGATTCCTCATGCAAAATAGGAAAATGGACCATGGAACTATCGGAGCATGTAATAGATTTTGAGAAAATAAGTGCCATAAAATCACAAGTCTTAGCAGATTTCATTGCAGACTGGACTGAGCTGTCAAGCTACACCAGAGGCATAATCATTGGTACACCATGGTAGGTATACTGTGATGGAGCTTGGGGAGTTTCCGGTGCAGGGGCTGCAGCGATATTGAAATCACCATTGGAAATTAAGTTGAGGTATGCAACACGAATGCAGTTCAAAGCAGAGGCAGACAAGTGCAGGAATAACATAAGTCGAATATGTGGCAGTACTCCAAGGTGATAGAAAGTCAATTTGAGAAGGAATGCATTGCAAGGGACAAAACACTAGAGAGATACCTAGCAACCATCCGTAGGATGGAGAGATTCTTTAAAGGTTTGACATTGCAACACATAGAAAGAGCAAAGAACATAGAAGCAGATGAGCTGGCCAAGGCTGCAGCCAGGAAAGCGGAGCTACCACCGGAAGTATTCTTCCAAGTAATCGAAGATCCCTCCATCAAAATTGTTGAGCCAGAGCCAAGAATGATAAGTGCAGGGGGAAGACTGGCGAGCACCGATCTTAGAATACTTCCATCACCACTATGAACCAGACAACAGTACAGAGTTGACTAGAATGCATCAGAGGGCAAAAGCATATCAAATCATCAGAGATGAACTATACAAAACATCGGTCACAGGGCTGCTTCTTCACTATTTGAGCAGAGATGAGGGCAAGGAACTATTAACACAGACGCATTTGGGTGTGTGAGGAGGACACATATGAGCAAGAGCTCTTGCTACAAAAGTGTTCAGGCAGGGTTTCTACTGGCCCTCCATAATTGATGATGCATCGAAGCTCATCACGACTTGTCATGAATGTCAAAAGTTTTTGCCAAGCTCCGTCCCAACCTACTCAGCCAATCACACCATCGTGGTGGCTATAGAGGTGGGGCATCGACATAGTGGGGCCATTAACAACAGCACAAGGAAATTATAAATATGCAGTGGTGGTGGTGGAATATTTCACAAAATGGATATAGAGGTGAAGCCTCTAGTCAATGTAGCAGCAGGACTAAAAAGATTTTTCTGACAGAACATAATAAGCCGTTTTGGAGTGCCCAAAGGCATAACAGTCGACAACACAAAGAAATTCGACTATCACATATTTAAGGATTTCTGCCGTCAAATGAGGGTCAAAGCAGCTTTTGCATTAGTATATCATGCTCAGTCCAATGGAGTGGAACAAGCGAATGCACTGATATTCACAGCCAAAAAGAAGATATTAGAGGATCAGCCAAAAGGCAAATTGGCAGAAGAATTACCAGGAGCAACATGGAGTCACAACACCTCCGTCTGCAGAGCAATGAAATTCACCCCTTTCAAATTGCTATACAGAGAAGAGCCAGTAACCCCAGAGGAAACCAAGCTTCATTGTGCTAGAACAAAGATGGATGCCACTTACAGTACCAGCAAAGCAGAATCAAAAGATTTGCTAGAATCAGAGCGTATGAAGGCAGTAGAGAACCTACAGTCTTACCAAAATGAAACAAGAGCATGTAGAGACAAAAAGTCAAGCTAAAGCATACCAAAGCTGGGGATCTGGTGTTGCTGCGAAGCCTGTGCACCGAGGCCTCAGGGAAACTGGAACCTAAGTGGACCGGACCATTTGTGGTGATAGAAAAAACAAGACTAGGATTGTTTTGTTTGGTAAACAATGAAGGAAGGGGCCTGGAGCACTCTTGAAACACTGGCAACCTTCGTAGTTTTACATCTAGAAAACGTTGTAAGTGCGAGGCTTTGTAAAATATAAACATGCCATCGCTCAACCTTCACATTTTTGTCAAAAGGGTCTGTAGTCTTTTCCTCACAGGGGAAGCCAGCACGGGTGTGAGGTTTATAATGAGGTGGAGCCTTTGTAACACAAAGCATAATTGTAAACTTTGATTCTCCCAAAAAGCACTCCAGAGTTCCACACATGTTGAAATATTTAACAAGGTTTGATATTCAACAGGCCGAAGGCCAAACAACTTAAGGCCATGGGCAAATCGAGCTCAACGATAGACCGCTGGCTCCACAGAACCAAAATTGTGGAAGCGTAAACAAAAAGTTCTGCATAAAATTGCGGAAGCATAAAATGTTCCGAAAGGAATGAAGCCTCTAAAACACTAGGGGCTCATTTGAAATCGTGGAAGCATAAAGTATTCTGGAAGGAACGAAGTCTCTAAAACACCAGGGGCTCATTTAAAATCGTGAAAGCATAAAGTGTTCTGGGAGGGACGAAGCATCCAAAACATCTTGGGCTCATTTAAAATAATGGAAGAGAAAAATTGTTTTGGAAGGAACGAAGCCTCCAAAAGACCAAGGGATAAGCAAAAGCCTCAAAACATAAATGAAAGCATTCTAGAAGGAATGAAAAGGCTCCGTCATGATCGACTAAATAAAAAATGAATCTACTCCGGAATCGTAGTGGTTCGATAGGCAAACACGCAAGCACAGATGCGCATAGTTTGAGGGCTAACAAACAGACGAGCGTCGAGTCCTCGAACACAAAGCAAAAGCCTATGTGAAAGCAGCATACAAAATCATAGTAAAGGGATTAATAAGCGCTCAAATGTGGACAGAAAACCCCCTCGAAGGCGGGGAACACAGATACACATGAAGAAAATAGGCAAAAGCAAAGCAAACTACAAGCATACGCATGGAAGTGCACAACACAACTAGAGCATAATTACAAAACATCAGGAATTTTTCTGTTTACACATTCGGAAGGGACAGTTAGACCCTCCGTAACAAAAAGAGGATACATAATTTCCCACTCGGACCTATCAAAATAGGCGGCCAAAAGCAAACTACCGCACGGCACGGGCATCGCTAGAACGCGCGCAACATTAATTTTTGTCTTCTTAGATTTTTTTCGCAGAGCACTGGTTGGTGCGATTTTCTACCGTCGAGGTTTCTTGGATGAAGAATCCGGTGAGCGGGACTTTTGAGTGGATGAGCCGCCGGCACAAGACTCTCAGCCATCGCGTAGGGCATCGATTGCTGACATATAGGAACTCGAAGAATCTGCACTCAACGCAACATAGACACTTGCAGCCATATCATTAACCTCAGGCCAATCCTCGAACAAGTCGTCATTGGAACTTGAGCGGGGTTTCAAAACAGGAGAATGATGATCACGAATGGGACATAGAAACAACAAATCTAGCACCTCCTCAGTATCACTAGATGATGGATTCACCATATCAGCCTCGACCATATCAGCCTCAAGCGTCGTAACAACAAAACGTGCTGATGAAGCCTACGCAAGCTCAACCGATTGGGAAGCCTGCACATGGCAACCAAAATTAATAAAGTCAACAAAATATCAGTACAAGCAGTATGTTACATGACCTGACAACACACACCAAAGTCACACCTCCACTCTTTCCTTTTCATTAACGCCATCAGAAGCTCCGTCATGAACAGCATCAGTATCATCAAAACCATCAAAGACAGAGTGTTTCTCCTTCGCAATTCTTGCGATTTCAACATCAACCGCTCCTTCTAGGTTGGCGCCAGAAACAGTCTCGATGGGCACATCCTCGGCAACACCTTTTTCTTTCAGCATGGTCTAAAAGAAAGCAATTAATAACAAGGTAAGAATCACAAAATAAAAAGCAAATGTTGAAAATAAGCAAGTACCTCTCTTTGTTTCGCACGAATAACAGACAACACATAGTTGTATCCGAACGAATGCCACCATTTCTTCAAAATAGCCCGCACAGCCCTCCGCACATGGGTCCAGTAGGCAAAACATTCGCTCCACATTTGACGGCCGTGCTTCGCATAATGTCAAGGTCAACCAAATCACCGGCCATCGTGAGAGCTCCCTCAATCACAGCAGTAGTGAAATACTCATTTACACCGCTGAACATGTCAGGGAGACCAGATATCTCTTCTAACAGCCAGTGGAGGTAATCTCCAACTGAAGGCTCCTCCGTGTGTACTGGTGAGCACACACCACTGATGGTTTGAACATTGCCAGCATACAACCCGCACAATTCCTCTAGCTTTTGCGCAAGACCATCCTTGAAATCCCTCAAGCGTTTCTCACCGTTGGTAGCAACGTTGAAGCTATGAGCTGTGGCAGATCTAACCCTAGCCTCAAGAACGTCAATTCTTTTCTGAGTATCAGAGCGAGCCTTCGATAGCTCAACCTCTAAACCTTCGCAGCGTTGTTTCAATTTATCATGCTCAGATGCAAGCTTTTTGTTGCCCATCACCATCAGATTGTAGTCTTCAATACCATGATCCATAGCACATTGTAGTGCATTTTTATCTTTCTCAAGCTCCGCGATACATTTGCGAAGCAACGCTCCACTATCCTCAGCAATGATAGTCTCATCAGTGTTAGTTAATTTCATAGCCTAGGACAAAACAAAGAAAAATCATAACTCCAGCAATAAAGCCAAGAAGCAAATCATCGCGTGAGTAGTGTAGCTCACATCTAGCAAGCACTCAGTCAACAAGCCAAAAAAAGCATCACGGCTAACGGCTCCTCTGCGCCCCGATGTCAGCATAATGTTCAACACACCAGTTCCATGTGCCAAAGTGTCCTCAACATCAGATGAAGACCCTCCCGCAAGGGGGTTTCGGAAAGGTGAACATCCTTGCCCCTAGAACTTTTGCAAGCACCCGTGCAAATGAAGCTATCATCGCTTTACCAACATGAAAAGAAAGAGGATTAGCATCAGAACCTTTAACATAACAACACAGAAAAACAAATTACTTGAAGATACCTTTCAACACAGAACATTTTGGCATATCCCTGGCAAGGGGAGTTTCCTTGGAACGCTTATGGGTCTGCTTCAGGGGAGCAGTTTCACCATTAAACGCTGATGAATCAGAGCCAAATAAGTTCAACGTGCATTTTGGGGCACGGGTCACGCTGTTCCCACCTACAGAGGTATAGAACTTCTTCGTGCCAGCACCTTCAGCACCCACAGCAGAAGTTTTCGCAATAGATTTCTTGCTAGGTTTTAATGCTTTAGCCAGAGCAAGCTCCTGAGCAGAGGGCTGCACCCCAGAACGTGATGATCTCCTGCCACGACCACGTCTTCTAGTGGTTTTCCTTCACGCCAAAGCCATCACCGTGGCAGCGGATTTGCGTTTTCCCATGATGGGTTCAGGGTGGGGCTGGCAAAGAATTCGGGCCAACTCAAAAATATGGAAAATATGGTTGAGCTGCCCATGCCAAGGCCCCTAATAAGCATTATGCTCCGTAATGTTGTATCGACCAACCAACTCCTTTGTGGCATCCTCGATGCACCCCACAAACTTGGCCTTAGATTCTCGTTCCCTGATAGCAGCTGCGGCATCAGAACTAGAACCATGACAAGGGGACTCTTTCGACTCCACTTGAAAGCTAATCTATTGGCCAAGGGGCCATAAGCCACAAGCAAGAAATTCTTCCACATCATCACGACCACCGATCAGAGAGGTTGCCTGAATGAAAGCCGTGAAGTTAGCATCTTCTAGACCACAAGAAGAAGGAACCTCAGTCAGATAGTCTAACTTTGTCATCTTCAAGCTCAGTAGATACACTATAGGAAATTGACTATTTTTTGGCGGCTAGTATAGTTTTCTGCGGTTTTTTGTAGCCACCGAAAATTGGACCCTATGTTCGGCGGCCCATTTATGGCCACCAAAAATTGGAGGAAGAGCTGTTGAAAGTAATTGGGCCACCGAAAATTGGCCTACTTTCAGTAGTTTTATCCTATTGAGCCACCGAACGTGAGTGGGCTGCCAGAAATAGGAAACTTTTCCTACTCCTAAGCCTGGGTGGCCCAATCACGTGCGCTCACACTCACTCTCACATGCCCACCCTAGTCGCCGCTGCCGCTATCGCTCCCGCATGCCACCACCGCCTCACACGCCGCTGGCTGCCTTGGATGCCGCTGCCTACACCCCACGTGCCTCCTCCTACACCCGACCTAGCCCGGCCACCACCCTAGCCAAGGCTGCCCGGCCCGGCCTGGCCTCGATGCCGGTCTCCGCGTGGAGTTCCCAATGTGGCAGCTTGTTCTTCGTTCTTCTGCAGTCTTCTGTTCTCGGTTCTGTGTGTCAGGGAAATCGCCAAAGAAGAGTTTATCTATTGTTTTTGTTGCATTTCTGATTTTGTTCTGGAGCCATCGGATCTAATACTTAGTTTTATTAGTTTTTTTGGTTTCTCGGTCTCATCCGTGTTCCAGTGAAATACTCGTAAGGCTGTAAGAGTTATCATAATGATTTGTGCGTTGATTTTTAGATTTACTTGCATCTTGTTGTATTTTCACTTTAATTCAAGGTGTCTAATCCGATTCTGAGGATGATTAATTTTTTAATAGTCTTAACTGAGTTAGAAGAGATATATACAAAATTTTTATAGAGAATTTTAATTGACTCTCATTCACCCTCTCTCGTAACCTTCTCCGAATTCTTTTCATCACACAGCCTAGAAAAGGAAACAAGAAACAGAGCAAAAGAGGAAAAAAAAACACCGAAGACCTGGAGATCTTCAAACATACTTGAAGCTTACAACAACTAGGGAGGCCACCTGCAAATGGAATCAGATGCATGATCTATTTCAGTCAACCTGGTTTCACTGAGACTTTACTCTATCTGGATAACCTGCATCACTTCGTGACTAATTTGTTGAGGCCTTTGAGACTCTGAAGGAGGATCCTTGCAGCGCTTTCTTCACTTTTCTATTTTTCTTGGGGTTGTGTTTGTCACTGATCCCTTCATTTTTCTTCTTTTTCCTTCTCTCTATCACGACTGTTGCTTTTCTTATGGCCTCCACGAGCATGGCTACTTTGGACAGTTTTTTGTTGGCCTCAAAGTTGCTTGCCCCTGAAGGCTTCATATAGGTGTCCATGAATGGTCGTAAGGTCAAATCTTCCATATGTTTATCCTTCTTGATGAAGGTTCATTTTTTTGTCAGCATATCTTGAACTACTTTGAATACTGTTTTTTGAGATTTAACTTTAATCTTCAATTTTTTGTTGTAGGGTTGATTGTCCTCCGAATGTACAACAATTGCTTCCTTCTTAGATGACATGTTTTGCTGAATGGAGGGAGAGAGGAGCTGTTAAATTCTGCTTGAAGGTGCTCAAGGCTTTGATAATTTCTTGTCCAATAAATTGCTCCGCTTCACTTCTAATTATCAAAGGAGACTCAATGGACTCTGTCTGCCTCAACCATTCTTCAGTTGGAAGATGTTTGACAACAAGTCGGCGACAATGGTGTGGTGGAGTCACCCCTGGCATCTTGCATCTGGTTCATGAGGAGAGCCTCAAGAATCATCGGATCGAGCGACTTCTCACGGGCTGTTGGTGGCGAGTTGTGCCTGAGATGCAACAAGCTGTCATCAACAGGCTTTTCAATTCTGTATAATAATGATTCAGGTGATAATTTTTCGCGCGCGGGGGAAATCACTTAAGCTTTTCACTCCGAACGGTCAGTCCAAGCAAACCTTTTTTTTTATCAGAAATTCAGAATCAGAACGCGCAAGGAGAAGCTCCTCTCCTCTGTCACGGTGTCAGCTGCAGCGCCAATACTTCGCCGGGGCGCCACGCGGAGATGGAGTAGAGCGGCTTCCGGTGCCAGCAGAAGAAGAGCCCGTCGCCGCGCGCGTCCTGCGTCACCTCGTACCCGACCCACCCGCGGCTCTGCAGCAGTAGCAATTTCCTGGCCTCCATCACGACGCCGTAGCTGAGGCCGACGCGCTCCATCCCGGCGGCCTCCATCCGGCGCGCCCACTGCGCCAGCCGTTCGTGCCGCTCCTTGCGCTCGGCGCCCTCGCGCGCCACCACGCCGCGGATCTCCTCGCCCAGCACCAGCCGCTCCACGCGCGCCCGCTCGACGGCGTGGCCCGCCGCTGCTCGCTCCAGGCAGTCGAACGGCGGCGCGTAGTAGTTGACCGCTTCGTCGAACCGCTCCTGGAACGCCGCCGCGTTGTGGTTCGCCTCGGGCTCGGTCACCACCACGATCTTCGGCGACAGCGCCCTCATCGCCGCCAGGAACCTCCCCAGCTTCGCCGCCGCAGGCCGCGTCTGCGGCTGCGGTGCCGGGGAAGAAGGGGACCGCAGAGAGAGCGACGACGAAAGCGCGGATGAGGAGGACGCGTCCGGGCTCAGCTGCAGCCGCGTGTTCAGCTCTCGCTCCAGCAGCTCGCCGAAGCTCCTCGGGCCGGACCGCGCGATGATCTGCAGCGGGGTCAGGCAGCTGCTTCCACCGCCGCCGCCGTGTCTCGTCCTGTTATTCGCGTCGTCCACCGCGAGTAACCGGTGCAGCTGCGCCACCACGCTGATGGCGAGCGCCTCGCCTGACCGGACGCCGAGGACGTCACGGAGCGCGTCCGCGTCCAGCTCCTCGATTCTCGCCTCCACGGCGCTGAACTGGAACGGGATGTCGAACGCCTCGGCCTCCCTGGTGAGGACTCCGGCCATCTTCGTCAGAAACTCCCTGCTGTCGTGGACGGCGGTGACGCAGAGGTGCGGCGCGCCACCGCGGCGGACACAGAACGCGTGGAACAGTGCGATCCACTGCGCGGGGTCCGCCGCCTTGCCGGAGAGGTCGACGACGTGGACGAACCGCTCGCCCTCCATGGCCTCGAAGACGGCGCGGTTGGTGGCCAGGTACGCGAGCTTCATGAACGGGAGCGCGTGGACAGGTGCTGCCGCGCGGCCGGGACGAGGCGCGCCTCGCCGGAGGTGGACGGCAGGAGCGCGCGCGACAGGCCCGGCACGAGGTTCAGCAGCTTCCGCGCCAGAGCGTCCGCGAACACGGCGGCGAGGCGCTGCAGCGTGTGTGGCGCGTCCAGGGACGCCAGCCGCGTGATCTGCTCCAGGTAGAAGTTGGCGTGGTCGAAGGCGCCGGCGGACACCTGGGCCGCGCACTGGTACAGCAGGCCGATGAGGTGCACGCCCTGCTGGTCGTGGCTCAGCTCCTGCACCCACGAGCCGTGCCCGTACGGGTTCGGCGACGGCGAGTACAGGGACGAGGCCGGCGACGATGTCGCCGTCGACGACATGTCCTCCTGGAGCATGTCTTACTCAGTGTAAACTGCTCAATGTTTGGACTCGACTATATGGCCAGCAGTGGGTTATATTCACTACGTTGATATACTTGTGAAAGAGCCCTGCATTGTTCGATCCGTTTGCGTGTTTTTTGCGTTGCGTAGCAAGATATGGTACAAGGTCTCCAGTTCGTACGACGTTCCTAGGTGTTAACCTTGTCATGGGATGCCACAAGGGACAAGGGTCAACTGGATGCACCTGCAGAAAGAACCAAGGGATTTCGTCTGCATCTTGGTGGAATAACTAGGAAGGTTAGAATTATTCCCTTGGAACTTATGTATCAAACTTTTGGATCAAGAGCTACCGGACAATTTTGTGATCAAATCCCTCTGCTCCAGGTCATTGCTTTTTGGATCAAGAGGTATCAGACAATTTTGTGATCAAGTTCCTCTGCTCCAGATCATTGCATGCGTATGTCTGCACATACGTAAGGTTGAGAGAGAGATCAAGATACATATATTTGTTTCGGTGACCAGCAAGTAAGGTTCAGATGGTGCTAACCTTGGTTCCAAAATCCGCATTCAGACGCCGACCAGATCCTCGCCGAGGACAAGAGGATAAAACCTCATTTTTGTCAGATTTGCAAATGGTTGGATGCAGCGGTGGCCTTCTTGGAGCTCCCATCGGCATTTGACCACATGCTGTTGTTTTCTACTAGTGTACTACCTTTGATACTAATTTCCACCTTCATAATCTGCACAAAGTTAATGTGGTAAAGCCAGGGAGGAGCAGACCCAGTTTGTTCTTTTGACCATTGCTACGTAGTTTAGTTACTGTTCTCTTTGTACAATTATAGTTGGTGAATGTCTTGCTGGAAATTAAGGCTACCTCCTATATGCATAGCATAGTTGCATGTGTAGCTGTTGTACTCGGGGTCCGGTAAAAAGGGCTATATCAATCTGCACTGCACAATTGTATTTGTAAACGTAGAAACATGAGAATACAGTGAAAAAAGGGAGGGATAGTCTTTGTAGCGTCGGATGAATTTGGAGTGTTCAAGATTGTCATTGTATCTCACGGAGAAATAAATCTGTCCACTGAAAGCAGAATTCTCCTCTGTTCTCATGGAGCTCAATCTCGTGCTAATTTATTCAAAAAAAAAAAGAGAAGCAGAATTTCATGTTCGGTCCGCATTCATTAATCTGAAGCATATATTAATCTGGAGGTGAAAATAACGTAAACTGAAATTCAATTCAGCTGCAGGACATTGGATGGATGCCCAACCTGAACCTGAACCTGCTGTCGCTTCCAACGTGGTCTCCAGCCCGCTGGGATCTGATGACGGTGTGGGAGTGGGAGCGCCAGAGGATACAGGTGGACCGAACCCGCCGCCGGTCATCTTCGGTTCTCCAGGCGCTGACGGGCCGGCGTGGACCTTAAACTGGATCACGATCCAATTTGTTGGGCCGTGAAGGGAAATACAGTGTAATCCGAGGCCCTCTTTCGGGTTGCCTGCATGCTCCTCCACGAGTAGACACTCCAATTTCTTGTTATTGATGTTAGGACAGCTAAATTAGTGTAAATTTACACTAACTTTTGTATCCTGACGACAGTAAAAGAAGAATGAAGGGAGTACTTCATAATCATGCATATTGTTAGTGATTCAATCCTGGTCATCCCTGTATTCCACACATGTTACTACTATAAAAATAATTTTTTAGTGTCGGCTGGTAACTAATCTTTGGTGTCGGTCAGCGAATCTGATACTCTATGTGTGATATAAAAAATGACCTATTTTTTACATTGCCTGCTGTCGACCAACACTAAAGATCCATCTTTACTATCGACTGTCATAACGCAACCGACACCAAAGATACTCTACTTAGAGTGAGGCAAGGAATTTTTTGTGTCACCTAACTTAAGCCAGCCGATATCAAAGATAGATCTTTAGTATCGGCTAACTTAATCCAACCGACACCATTTGAAAG
>VSTD030000042.1:0-22303 GCA_008808055.3 Sporobolus alterniflorus | reverse complement strand
GCTGGGCTGTCTAGTATCAGTGAAGGGAATCGAAGCTAACCTAGGCAAGATAAATGCAATAGTTCACACGAAACCTCTGTGATCCAAAAAAGAAGTGTAGAGGCTCACGGGTAGAATAGCAACATTAAATTGGTTTATGGCAAAGATAGCAGAGTGAAGCTTACCATTCTTCAAGGTACTCAGAGGCTCTAGCACATTCAAGTGGAGGCCAGAACAGCAAGAAGCTTTCGATGCACTAAAAGAGTATATACAAAAGCTACCAACATTAGCAAGTCTACAGCTGGATCAACCACTCATTCTGTATGTTTCGACAACACACACTGTAGTCAATGGAGCTCTCATACAAGAAAGAGAGATATTGAAAGAGGACAAAAAGTTATTGCACCAAGTCCCAATATATTTCATCTCTGAAGCTCTCACTGGCTCCAAAAAATGTTACTCAGAGATGGAAAAAATATGTTATGCTGTAGTCATGAGCACGAGGAAGCTTCGGCACTACTTCGAAGCCCATAGAATCAGCCCCACCTGCTTTTCCCCGTTGGGCCAAGCTCGAGCGTGCGCCGTCTCTGTTCGTCGCATGCCACCGCGCTGCCGCCGATGACCGATTGTGCACCGAGCACCGTCGAGTCCCGTGCGGCCGACTCGCCATCGACAGTTAGCCACGCTGGTTGCTGCTCAGAGCTAACAAGCCACCTGACACCACCTCCTTCACCTGCAAGCCAACAGCCGCCGCTGCAACGCCATTCTCCCGGTGCTCGCCAACCACTTCTCAAGTGTCGGCGACATTCCCTCCGGCCTGTCGCCGTCCTGTTCTCCAACCGACTGTGTGTCGCCGTAGAGTGCCAAGCTTGGTGAGCCTCCTCCTCCCCCGGTGTCCAAAATGGGTTCCACCCCCTCCTATCTCACTCTAGTGCCACTGCCCCACCTTCCCTCGCCGCCGCTCACCAAAATTCGGTCGGCGCCGCCACCTCTGCAATCATGAGCACCCCTCCCTATTCTGATTGGAAGCTACCAAGCCTGGATGATTTTGGGCCGGGCCAGATTTGGCCCGAGTTGAGCCGGTTAGATTTCAGACCAAAAGGGAATAGTGTCCCTTAGTTTTTCCAGGGCTTAGTTGGGCCGGCCAGAAGTTGGCCCATGTCAACAGTTACCTTCTGATTTACCTGATGGTTTAGTTAAATCAATTACAAATAGTTTCAAACTTTCAAAATCCATAGGAAATTCTTTTGAACCTAGAATTTTGTCAAATTTCCTCTGAAATTTGAATTTAAATATAACCTTTAGGATAAAAATATGAAATAAGTTAATTCGTTTATTAATTATCCATAATTAATAAAGCTTGGTTAAATCTTGGATAATTCATGAGTAACTGTTTAAAAGCCAACAATTAGTGAAACCTTGACCCATAATTATCTTTCCACCTTTTCTTCACGGCAAGGTTAGTTTCATGCAAAATTCTTGATCATGTGCCATGGTTAAGTACCTTGGTCACCTTCTTTTGGATATGTGATGTAGTAGATGAAATGCTTTAAGTTAAGTTCTTCTATCTTGCCATGAACCTTACCCATTGACCAAACCCTAAGCTAACCCATGAGCCATGTCATTAGTGATTGATCATTGTTACCCTTTTGAGCCGCGCTCTAAGTAAGTCAAGGTAGTTAAGCTTCTCTTCATCGTTAATCATTGTTTAAATCGTGCATTTCATGACGACTTTGGTGGTTGTGATTTCAAGCAAGAAGGTTCGAGCTGGAGCTTTGGGGGTCAACATCCGTGAAGCTCAATACTAACTTTGTTCCATTCTAAGCAAAGGCAAGCAACGGTGCATATCACCCCATTAAGGTTTTTGTGTTATAACTTTATTTACTTATTATGACTTTCGCATTTATGTTATAGCAGTTTATTGAAACCCTTGAAATATATTACTACTATTTCCATGTTATCCTCGATCCTATCGTGGTGGAAATCTGTTAGAATGACTATTGTGGTTCCACTCATGAGATTTCAGTACTGTGCTCCTTATTGGATAGAGTGGTTGGTTATAAAGTTGATGAGAACCTTAATCTGAGACCGGGAGACGAAACTAAGGGCCAGCAAGTGGAGTATCATCAGATGGGAAGATTGAGAGTGGATAAGAAGATATTCAGGGCTCCGCGGTGGTAGTCCTCACCGTGGTCGATTAAGGACCGTGTCGTGTTGGACCATTAGGAATAAGCATTGACTAGTACTGATGAGAGGTTGGATCCTGATCTTTTGAGAGGTAGAGGTAAGTCGATTGATGAAAATCTCGACGTTGATGAAGAAGGCTTTGAATAGAACTTCGAACCCTTGCAATCACTACACAACTGCTCCGTTTGTTATCAATCCATGCGACACGAATTAACCTTGCTAAGAAGGCTAATCCCTGCAGGCGCAATCGAGAACACAAACAAGAGCAAAGTAGATGCTATCTGAATTATGGATGAATGATTAAACTCACAAGTCGGGGTCTCACAAACCATAACGATGGCGAGATTGTTTCTAATAGATTAATCTAAGAAAAACCCAAACTCTAATGGTGTGGTGGCTACTAATTACAAAGGGTCTAGGGATGTGCAAGTACCTCCTAGACGCAACCCTAGCGGGCTAGCCAATTGTTTCGATGATTCCCTTTGCTTCCGGATGAAGTTGAACATGGGACTAGTTCCGTTGGAAAGGCTATTCCTTAACTTTCCGAGGAATCCAAGAACTCCCCAATTGAATGTTGTATGCGACCTGGGAATCCGTTTTAATGTGGATAGCTGCTGGACGAGTTGGACTCTGGATATTGACATTGTTTCAGAAATTATGGTCTAATCCAATTTTATTTGGACTTGGGACCAGGGCCATTGAAATGGTTATCTCGTCCTCTTCCCGTGCATATGTAGACCGTCTAAATCTGATTTCGTATGCGTCTTGTACATCAATTTGAAGCCAAGGTGGTCTTGTACTCCGAGTGGAACTCAAAGTCAAACTCTGGAATTCCAAATTGGATTGGATCTCCACCTTAATATGCGCATCTCCGTGCCTCTCCAGTACCCTCTTGATGTCCCGTCCTTCCTCCTCATCATCTCTATGGTTCCTAACAATAATTAAATTATTAGGTAGCAATCAGTTCTCAAAATTATTGGTGGAAGAACATAAGAACAAGTTTACTGTATTTAAAAGATGTCTTAGTATCGCTCCATGAGGATGTGGTTGTATCCATGAAAGGCATGTACTCATTAAGTACTGATGCATGCAGGATTTATAGGGTCCTATAAGACTAGTAGCTCCTATAACTGCTTGGTTGAACCGTAACCTCTACTCTATGGTGGTTGTTGGAGGGAGAATGAGGTAGCCCAGGATGATGGCAAGGCCAAGTGATCACTGTGGAACTAAGATTTCATCCCGACTGTAGTGGAGTGATTATAACCTCATAGGGATTTAGCGAAAGGTAGCCGTATATAAGGTCCTGGAGACAGTGCATACATCATGATGTCAGGTTTTCCCTTGCAAGGTGTATACTGATTCGAATTTCTACGACACCCTCAGATATGAGTGATGGCTTGATCCCTGTGTCAGAATGTAGTAATAGAACTTCATTTATGATTCACATGTACATTGAGATGAATGTTGATGGTGAAGATCATAATTACTTATATGAAATATTGTTGTGTGCAAGTTTCTCCTTTCCTCTCTTCCAGTGATGCTAATGACGACCATCAGTGGGAAGTCCAAGCTTTGAGTGCTGGACTCCGTGTTGGAGCCCGTTGTAGGTGTAAAGTTATCAAAGAAGGTTTTCATCTCTAGGGCAAGATGAATACTCTTATGACGATGAGTTATACGCTTCCGCTAAAATGTTAAGCTTCCGCTTAAATATTACGCTTCCACAAATGTTCTATCTTTTGAAATACTTGTTCCTTCAAAGTCTTGTAATCTCTAAAACAAAGTTGTAATAACTTAATTTCTACTTTAATCATGTCTTTGTACGCTTCGTATATATGTTTGTGCATTCTCGCTTCATCGAGAATCCCCAAATCGATCTTGAGGCGATGGAGCCCTAAATTTCAAGGGGGGGGGGGGTTCTGTCATAGTTGGTAGCAGAGCTTGATTAGGGTTAAAAATACACACTCTAAGCATCTAAAAATTACAACTACACTTACGGCGAGGAACGCTTAGCCCATATAAGGACTATAGTAGTCTCTTAAGGTGGCAAGCTAACATATATGTTCATATTTCAATCACGGAATTGTGCCGACGAAGGTATGTTGTGTTTTTTTTTGTTGATCTTATTTTCTTGTTGATGACCTTATTTTGGTTGTTTGTGGCTCTAATAGAACTAGTAGGGCTGTGAATGCTTTATGTGTTGTTTATGATATTTTGGTTGTTTGTGAGTGGCTTGTAGGACGTGAGTGCTAGTCCGCTATGGGCAAGAGTGGGCACGTGAGTGTTGGTCCCTTAAGTGCATGTGTGAAGGTTGCTGACTGTTTGATCTATTTTCTGCGGGTACATTGACTTGCGTTAGAATGATAGAAATGATTGTCGAGAGCGTTTTGCCACCGTATTTGAACGATTCGCAATAGCGGATCTTTTCTTTTTTTTTGGTGAGGATGGTTAGGTTGTGTGTGCATATCATCAAGCTACCTAATCGAATAAGCAACATGGCAATCATAAAAATTGTAATCCTCACCAAGTTCCGAAACCGTTTCTGAGTTTCAAAACCTATCAACGAATCAGATTTCCGGCTATCCGCTAACGCTCCGCGTGAGTGCTGTCTTTGAATGGCTGTAACCATTGCTATGGTTGCTAAAATCGTGTGTTTGAGTAGGTGTTGAAAATTTGAGCATGTTAGCTGCAAAATCCGCAATCGAGCCTCACCAAGATTCACTCATCTTAGGCCCTTAAACCTGAGATTTCACTCCTATGTCCAGCCTGTCTAGAAGGTTCAGCACTATGACCCATCATTGAAAGCTCATAACCGTCAAACCGTGCATCAAATGAGACCATGTGAGTAACCAACGGAAAGCTGAGATAGCTAACGGCAATTTTGGCATTCGGAGTTTTTAGTGGTGTCATGGCGAAATTTCGCCAAGAGACCAATTTATGCCGAAAGGTCAGGCCTGTCAAAAAGTTTTGATTTCAGCAATCCGGCCAAATTCCGATAGTCATAACTCGTAAACTGCTAACCGGTTGGTGTTGTAAAAAAAACCATCGGAAAGATAGGAGGGTTTCCTATCGGATTGGTATTCAGAAAACCGGGAGTTTCAATTTAGCCTAGTCTTCGGAATCTGGTTTCGATTCAGCTGCTATTGTGTCCCAAACAGATTTCAGCAGTTTGTTGATGCACAAAATTCCGTAACATCTAAACCGTTAGTCAGATCAGGCTGAATAAGTATCCTATGGAAAGCTGGGAGAGTTACCCAACTTTTTGGTATTGAGCTTAAGGGAAGAATCCCATCCAAACAGCCCTTGAATTTATTTTTTTCTTTTGATGCTGCAATCTGTTCAGCAATACAGTTTCAGCAACTCCGTTGTCATCCAAAAATTGTTACGCCTAAACAATCGTCCGTTTGAGAGCGTGTCAATGACCGTTGGAATCCTGAGAGGGTCCTTTCAACCTTGATGTTCCACTCATGGTTGGATTACACGTAGAACAGTCCTGATGTTCCTTTCCTATTGCTACACCCAAGCGAGGCAAAACTGTCGTAGTTGAACCTCGTTAATGCTTGTGAACCATTTTTCATCAGTTTTTCCACATTTATGTATTCATACATATTGCTCGTGTTAGTTTATCCTTTTTCTGATGGTATGAACTACCTTGTGGCAGATGGTGAGAACTCGCTCAGGCAAGGGCGTGTATGATGATGTCCCCAAGTCCTCAACCCGTCATTGTGGAGCATTCCGTCTGCCTGTGCCTCCACCCAATCCACTGACGCCTCCAGTGAGCCTTCATCAACTATTGGCTTCGCAGAAGGCCATCATGCAGAGATTAGCAGAAATTGATGAGCGTCAGTCAAGACATTCACAACAACATCAACAGCCTCAAGAATCCTCATACCTCAACTTCTTGGCAGCACACCCTCTAGAGTTCGTCGAGACAATGGACCCGCTTGAAGCTAATCACTGGCTTCACATGACTGAGTCTAAGTTTGGACTGCTTCGCTGTTCTGAGCTTCAGAATACTTTGTTTGCAGCACAACAGTTCCATGGTTCCGCAAGTGATTGGTGGGTCTTGTATACTACCACTACTCAGAACAATCACCAAGTGTCATGGAATGAGTTCTGCACAACATTCTGTGAGCGCCACCTTCCAGCAGGAACCATGCACCGTAAGCTGTGGGAGTTCCTAGACCTACAGCAAGGGGCCGACAATGTGTATGAGTACATCAAAAGGTTCAATTACCTGGCACAATACGTACTTATCATGTGGATACCGATGAGAAGAAGGCAGAATTGTTCAAAAAAGGACTGAGCCTCCTGCTTTAGGATCGCTTAGCTCAGCTCTGTGACCTGTCATTCAACGCTCTTGTGAGTGTGGCGATTAAACAAGAGGGTACGTACCAAGCCGTATTGGACAAAGAAGAGAAGATGAGAAAGGGGGCCTTGTCAGGACCTTCGGAAGATAGTACTAGGGGTGCTCCACCGAAGTACCACATAGTCTACGCTCCATTAGCTGGCAAGTCATGAGTGCCCCTCCACCACCACAGTGGGATCACCACCAACCTCAGCGACAGTAGCTGTTACCCCAGACACATGTCCAGTCTCCTCAGCCTATATCACCTCGTGCACCCCAGAAGACTACAATAGTCCACACCCCGTGTTTCAATTGTTGACGTGTCGGGCACTGTGCTCGGCCTTGTCCTGAACACAAGAGGGGCAAAGCACCAAGAGTTCCATCATCATTGGTAATTCAGCAGAGAGGCTAGCTCAGGGCCCCAACACTGAGAAGTGGCCATGTCAACCACACCACGATCGAAGATATTCTAGAAAGAGAAGAAGTACTTATGGGTACATTCTTGCTGTTTGGACATCCCATCATCATCTTGCATGACTCCGGAGCATCCCATGACTTCATGAGTTCAAACTGTGCTAAGAAGGCGAAGTTGTCACTTATCGTGACCAAGCTATCATACATGATTAGCACCCCTGGAGGCCGAGTTGTGGCCAATCAAATACGTCAAGGTCACCCTAGACCTCCCAGTCATCATTCATCTCAAGGCATTCATGCATCATGCCACGGAAAAGAGTATAGAGGAAATATCTGTGGTATGAGAGTTTCCGGATGTCTTTCTAGATGATCTGCCAGGAATACCTCCTGAGAGAGACATTGAGTTCAAGATTGAGTTGCAGCCTGGTATTGCTCCTGCCGCCAAGAGTCCTTATAAAATGATACGAGACGAGTTGGCAGAATTCAAGATCCAACGAAAAGACTTGCTTAACAAAGCCTACATACTCCCAAGCTCATCACCTTGGGGTTGTCCAGCCTTGTTTGTGAAGAAGAAGGATTAAGCCATTCACTTGTGTGTGGATTATCGACCACTTAATGCTGTCACTATCAAGAACAAGAATCCACTACCCCACATTGGCAATCTGTTTGATCAACTAGTGAGAGCTCAACTGTTCTCCAAGATTGATCTCCGCTCTGGGCAATGTTGGGATCTTGTACCCTGGGTACCGTGGGTCACTAGTTACGGCCCATAAATTTGGATACAACTAGTTCGCTCCAGCGGCAAATGGCTGGCGAACCACACACCCCGTACTGAATATGGCCCCACCTCTCCTGGATGAAGGGGAGGGGCCACGCACCTAAAAAGAATTAGATCTAGGAACAACCCACCCCTCCATCTCATCACAATAAGCATGGACCAACATGATTTCATCATCTATCAGCCCACTACGAACCCCCCTCGTAACCCATATGGGGGCGCACTCGGGCCCCCATCAGCCACACCCGGGGGCTCTCAGCACTGGGAGAGGCTAGTAGGACCAGGCCCACAGAAGGTAACAACTTTAAATGCCTAGCACAATAGGATAGGACTGTAGACACCCACGTGCCACTGGCAGCAATTACTTGAGTGCTGCAATCCATCCCATCACCGTCTAACATAGCTACTCTACCAAGGGAACACGCATAATTGCCATGTTAACTTTGATGTTGGATAAGTACACATTTGTAAAAGCGGGCTTCTCCACATAAGATTTGATCTCTCAGGTACCCGGACGGTCAACACCACATCAAATATTCAGTCCTGGGGGGCTTCACACCCCCCAGAAAGGCGCCACCATCCACTACAGTGCAACGGGACAGGGCAATGCCAGTTAGGAAGATCTATACCCTCGTCTGATAGCTATAGATCACACGATGGTACAGAAAGCTGGCTAGCCCATCCACATCAGCCCCCATGTGGGAAGGATTAGTAGCCAAGTAAAGCCAATTGAAGCAACGACAACTCCAAGAACCGTCTCAGGCGCCAGCCACCTTAGCGCCTGGGAAGCCCTGTCCTACCTCTACAAACCAATGTTTCCAATCGACGGCCCCACTAGTTATAAAGTAACCGACCATATTCAGCAGACACATGAGTGGTCAATAAAAGCCCCCTACCCTTCAAGCAGGCGTCACAAGATCCATTCCCCCTTTACCACGCGAACTTCTTGAGCTCTCCGCTCACCCCTTATAACACTTGTTCATCTTCAATATCAAACCATTGGACGTAGGGCTATTACCTCCGAGGTGGGGCCTGAACCAGGATAGATCACTGTGCTTCATTGTTCACAAGACCACCTCGAAACTGGAACACACAATCTTGACCACCCTGTATTTTGTCGGTGTAGAAAATACTGATAGTTGGCACAACCAGGATAGATCACTATGTTGTAGAATGCTTTAGTCTAAATGTTCCAACGGTCCATTCTACTTAAACTCGCTATGGCCACCGGTGGCATCTATCTGTTCATTGTTGAGCTCACCTTGGGTGAGGCCATCCGCTTCAAAGATCCTGAGTTCATCACCGACCACTTCAACAACCAGAGTCTATTGCCTGAGGGGAATGACTCAGGTGCTATATTCGTGGGCATGGTATGCAGCGGGTTTCCATCACTACATGCCATCCTCGAGGAGTCAGCCAGTGAGGATGACTCAGCCTCGAGTGATGGAGAGAGCCCCGGCTTTCCTATCCCTCAACAGTGCAGCGTGGTGACCTCAGCCATGCCCATCACGACTATGCTACCGCCGGAGGAAACCTCGGTTCTCTAGACCATACCAATGGTACTGTACCAGACCCCGTACCTCAGCCGGACACCGGACTCCTCCCTGAGCGATTGCTGGCCTACTAGGAGGAATGACAACTCTCTCTGAAGGACGATATAAAACACAGAGCCATGTTACAACGGGGTGAACTCACTGGCGAGTGAGCGGCTGATGAGGCCCAGCTGGCCAAACTACACCAAAGCAAGTCCACGCTCGGGGCAGAGCGGGCCATGATGACCAACCATGAGGAGTTGTAGCTTCCCACCTTCACTAGGGCCGTGCTCGTGGATGCGTTGCCCGCACCCTCTACCGACGGGGTGACCAAGGTGTATCAGCAACTGAAGAACATCCTCTGCACTGCTGCCGCACAGCAGACGGAGAGTTCCATACAACACTGGGCCAAGGCCTCCATATTGGCCCTCGACCATTCCAAGGCCAGGGGACAAAGGGCCGCCCAGGAAGCTCCAGAGATAGGGACAGCTTCGTCATCAGCACGGATATTGGCCCACAACCAGTTGGGCCATTTAGGCGCACCACTAGCACTGCCAAGAGGAGGACGATGTGTAGTCCCAATGCCGTGCGTGGAACCCACGCCGCAAAGGCCATGACAATCACGAGGGACATAGCCTCAGCCCTGTAGAGATTGGGCCAAAAGCATTCGAAAGCACTGTGCATGACGTGCGCTTCCCAAAGTGTTTCCTAGCACCAAGCAACGTCATCAAGTACGACAATAAAACTAACCCCAGTGTCTAGCTGGAGGACTACCGCCTCACTTGCTGGGTGGGCGGTGTGGATGATGACCTTTTCATCATCCAGTTCCTCCCCATCTACCTAACTGACCCTGCTAGGGCCTGGCTAGATCATCTGCCAAGAAACATCATCGATAGCTGGGAGGATCTCTAGGAGATCTTCACCGGCAACTTCTAGGGCACGTACATGCATCCTGGCAACCTCTGGGACCTGAAGAGCTACCGCAAAAGTCGGGTGAATCCCTCTGAGTTTCCATTCGATGATTCTCACAGAAGGGCCACGAGCTCCCAAGGCTAGCCGATGCCAACATCATCTCAGCATTCTGGGATAGCACGACATGCTGCACCCTGGATCACAAGCTCGGCCTTGAACAACCAAAACTACCAAGGAGCTACTCGACATTGCCACTTGACACGCCTCTAGCGAGGAGGCGGTGGGGCCGCATTTGTCCTGGGCAATGTGAAAGCAGTCGCTAGTGATGGCTGACCAACACCATCGAAGGCTGCCATCAAGGGTGCTAGGAAGGGTGTCAAATGGCAAGAAGGGGTAGAAGCGGTGCCCCTGTGCATCACCATTACGACCAGCGATGATGGTGATAACGAGAAAGTTGATGACTCTAGTGAGGAGTATGTCGTGGTTGTCAAGCGTGATTTCAATCATCAGATGCAGCAGCCGAAGGACCATTTTGAGAAACTTGTCAAAGTAACCTGTCCAAACCACTCATACCTGGTCAAACACAAGCTCAAGGACTAGACCATGATGAAAAATTTCATGATGTCAGGGACCTTATCCAAGGGTAGGAAGCCCGAGGGGGACCTAGGCGGGAAGGGTGTGGTACCCATTCCCGAGGAGGCGGAGGTCATGATAATCTTCAACTGACCTCACCCCAGCCTTGGGGATGCTACGTGGCTAGCTAAGTGTTGGGTCCCTCAACTCACCGCAGTGGGGGACTCGAGCGAAGGCATGTCAGGCGAGATGGGACCCGCACCCAACATGAATCCTTGCCATGCTAAGGATTGCGGCAACCACCATAAGAGTGTGGAGCCATCAGAAATGTAGAGTCCTTAAAATATTTACATACAAAAGGTAAACAAGAAAGCAAAAGACAAGTGCAGGATGACCGGAGGAGGTGGCAACAGGAAATAGGTGGCGCCTAATCCCAGGGACCATGGCCGGATGCATGGGCCTCCAGCAGGCATTCCAGGATGACGCCCGCCACCTCCAAGACATCGCCAGCCACGCGTGGGTCCCGGGGGATCTCCAGGATGGGAGAAATGCCAAGGTCCACTAGGACCTTCGAGATGTCCCTCACCAGGATCGCCAGTCACCTAGCCTTGGTGACGCACTCCACCTTGACCTCCTTAAGAAGCCTCTAGAGGTCGACGAAATCCATCAACTCCTCACAACTCTCTAGGGTTTGTGGCCCCGAGACTCCACATCCACTAGCGCTGCCTCACGCAAGTCTAGGTCCTACTCCCTTCCATCAAGCTCGACCTTCTTTTCCCCCAACATCTTGTCAAGGCCAAGGGAGTGCTTGGCACGGGCGGTGTGAGCCTCCATCTTGTCAAGGTACTCTTTTTGAGTAGCATCAGCCTTTTCCCATTAGGCATCAAGGTCGGCACTAACCTTGACCAAGGCCTTCTTAGAAATCTTGGCCTTCTCCTCCCGCATGGCAAGGTCCTCCTCCCATGCCAGAAACTACTCCTGTAGCTCTTCAGCCGCCACCATCGATGCTGTGCTTAGCGAGACTAACAAGCATGAGGAAGAAAGAGGATGATGCACGATCAAATCATCTCTAGATTTTATACAACACTCATTAACTTGAGTCCCATAGCCTACAGGAGAAGGTCTGAAAAACAATGATGGCTAAGCTATTGCCACTACTCCTCCCTGGTGCCATAAGGAGGGCTACGAGTAACCGACGGATGGACCCTCGATGATAGAGATTCTGAAGCCATGTGCATCTGGGTCCAAAGGGCAACCAACTGACCCTTCATCAGGTCCACGTTATACCCAAACCCAAGTAACTTGAACTCGGGCTCCAGCTAGGGGAAGTGAGACAAGGCAATAGTTAGTGCTAACCAGGCTCCCCAATGGACCCATTGACGACCGTGAACTATCGAAGCATTTTATCTAGTTTGAAATGCTTATTTGTGTGTACTAATGTATTCTTGTCTCACCAAGAATCCTCTAATGTCATTTCTAGAGACAATCCCCACATTTCTGAGGTGGTTATGCAACATTTGGCATTAGAGCAAAATCAGGTTTAAGTACATAACTAAGAAGCATTAATAGTAACAATCACGTTTACTGTGAGGAACGTTTAGCCCATGTAAGGACTATAGTAGTATCATAGGTGGCAAAGCTAATAGTATTTAAATTCTGTAATTACGGATGTGTTTTGGCTAAGGTAAGCATGAGTGGATTTTTTAGAATGTTTCAACTTATTTTTTTTGTTGATGAGCTTATTTTATTGTTTATGCGGTTTATTTTGGTTGTTTGTGTCTTTTATAGAACTATTAGGCCATCAATTGCGTATAGTTAGCAGTGTTGGACTATAGCATAAAAGGCTCCCTCATTCCATCCATATCACCTGGGTCTTATGATTGGACTGATAGAGCAGGGACCGTCTAGCATGGTATCAGAGTCGAGGTCTTGGGTTCAATTCTCCTCAGCCACATAATTTTTCGCTGCGCGTATTCCACCTGTAGGCATGACTGCGCCTGAGTGGGAGCAGGCAGCACCAATAGTTGTGGCTCACACGCAGGAGGGGGAATGTTTGACTATATCATAAGAGACCCATCAGCTCTTTTATATCACCTGGGTTTTATGGTTGGACTGCTAGAGGGAGGCCGTCTAGCAAGCAGTAGCGAACTATCTTTTTGTTTTGGTAAAGGGGAATACATCGTTCATGCATAACTGCATCACACTGACTTAGCAAGAAAAATCTAAAACTTAACACCTAGCCCTCTTCAAGAAATCGTAAATACCAAGCCACTAAACCAACTTTGAATTTCAGCTGCAATCTGAAACAATCAGGAACCGTACTTCATTTCTGCCCAATTTGTTCTTTCAGTTATGTTCTGGAACTAATTTTTGTCCATGATCCAAAACTAAGAAAGTTTGTACTGTTGGAATAAGGTGTATAAATACTCATTGGAAAGCTGAGAAACTGCTGTATAATTTTTGTATTCAACTTCCAGTTATATTCCAGCCACAACAGTACCAGATTATAATTTTCTCACTGCTGTTTGCAGTCCATGAACAATTGATGCTGGTACCATAAATTTCATTTTGAGGTGTTGTTGACGGATTAGGCATTGACACTTGCTACAGTATTTCAGCAGTCTGTTACTGTGATTCATTTTATAGGCGTGGTTTGGTGGAGAAAGAGTACTAGGACCTTGTTTAGTTGCATCCAAAATTGCTCGGTCCACAACATGGCGTCAATCATCCTTTAACTGCTAGTTGCCTTGGTAGATTCATGTCACCTACCCTTCAATCTCTCTATATGATTGAACCCTATATGCATTCCTTGGATATATTGCCCTGCCTTACAGACTACTATGATTCCTACATTGTTATTTCGGTATTGCACATTCTTACTAAATCCACTAAAAGTTGATGGTGTGAATCATGTTAATTAAACAACTTGTTGTACAAGAGCACTTCAAATTTTGTGCATTGTATCATCACATGTTTGTATTGCACAATACCATGTGCATCACAACATCATGCAAATGCACCATCGCATAAGCATCAACTGACAAGCGCATTTTAACTTTGAGAAAGAGTGTAGATATCCAATACCACCTATCTTGAATATATCCTGGATAACCTTGTTACTATTGCTCGTTTCCATTGGTTTCTCCTAAATTGTTATCTCCTTGAAGCCAGCATGAATTCTTTCCACCATTGAATTCACCTTGTAAATTCGTCTTGACAGAGCCACCTTAAAATCTTATGGTGCAAATTCCTTCTTTTGAGACTTATGCCCTTCCATCAAACTCCCTGGTGTCTATTTCTGAGGAGTAACATGGGTACCCATTTAAAATCCTTCATGCTCCTTACCTCCTAGTTCCATGCCACCCATAGCTTATTCCTTGTGTTTGAAACCCAACCACTGGTCAATTTCAACTGGTTGATATGCTCTTCCAAATTGCAATTTTGTCTTGAATTATGCCAGTTTGCCTCGCACTTTTCAAGCCAAAATTGAAATATGGAAAACGCACTTCCTAATTGGAACTAGTAAGGGGATCTAATTATAACATTCTTCTGAATAGATGATGTATTACTCAAGGTACCCAATTGAAAAGGAATATGTTGTGCTTGGAGTCTTATAGGTACAACTAGTCATATCCTAGTCATGAAGACTATCACTTTTCCAAGCCTTGACTGACATAAGCATCACCATGTTCGTTGTAAGTCTCTTCTTTACGACATCCAAATCCAACCGAGTAAACTCCTTGGTTCTTGTTTATCATTGAGCTATGTCCTTGTGGTTTTGCATGTAAGTCCGCAATTATATCTACCACATCATGACTCCTACAACAATACTTTGAACACCAAATTTTTTATAGCTAGACAAGAAATTGAATGTCATTTTTGATCACACACTGAAGGTCCTTTCTATCTAGAAACTCCTACAACAATGGAAGATGTCATCCATCGACATTGGAATTTTGAGAAAGGTGATAACGTCTACCTCTTTGTCTCTCCTACCAATGGAGCACACTGTTTTTGATCAAGGCAAAGTTAGCTCCACGGTATTTTTGGTCTTTCAAGATTGTTGAGAAATGTGGTCCTGTTGCATTTTAATCTGCAAACACCGAACAAGTTATCCATGGTTTACAATGTTTTTCCTGAATACCAACTCAAGAATTGTTTGAAAGCACCAGCAGACGTCATCATCAATGATGTAACTACACTACATGCAGATCTGTCCTAACAAGAGCATTCAATCAAGTTGCTAGACAAGTAAGACTATGTGATGAGGCACAAGACAATCAGAGTCTACAAGGTGCAACAGAGCCACCACTCTGAAAGAGAAACAACATCGGAGACTAAGGAATTTCTGCATTCCAATTATCTTGATTTCCTACCTTGTTAGTAAGGTATTCTTGTAATTGTCCCTTACGTCCTTAGATACCCTCTCTGTTAATAATCTTAGTAAAGTTGTACTATTAATTAAGCTTCTACTACTCTGATGCATCAAATTTAAACCTAAGCTGTAATAACTTTAACTATCATAGCACTTTATCTGGTTTTAAATGTCTATTTGTGTGTACTTGTGTATTCTTGCTTCGCCAAGAATCCACCAATGTCGATCCTAGAGACTAGCCCCTCACTTCTATGGTTGCTATGTCACACTCGCCTCTACATAGCCCGAGCACAAGGCAGCGATCCCGACTGATAGCAATCCTGACCCTGAGGCCAATGTCCATCGACCTCCCTCTATGCACGACCTCTCCAAGCCCTCATCGCTAGATGACCCGAGCCCGAGCCAACGACCCCGACCCCAAAACTGTAGGCCTTCGCTCCACCACCAATGTTGGTATGGCTCCACATTCAAATGCTCTTCCTGAATTCATTCAAATAATGCTCTATGTGACTTCAAATGCTCACTGTGAATTCATTCAAATACTTTACGTGTAATTCATTCAAATACTTTACGTGTATTCATTCAGATGCCCTCTATTAATTGTCAGTGTACAGATGCTTAACTGGAAAATTGTCACACTTAATTACTCTCTATGAATTCATTTAAATGCTATTTGTAAATTAACTCAAATGCTATCTTTGAATTCATTCAAATGGTCTTTGTGAATTGTCAGTTTGGTAGATGCTTATCTACAAATTATCACATTCAAATGCTCTAAGTGAATTCATTCGAATGCACTCTTTAGTTTCATTCAAATACTCTCTTTATGCACTCAATTTGTTTTGCTTGGTTAATGGTTTCTTAGCATTATTCATACACTAAAATGGTTCCTGAAACCTGCATTATTTCAGGTTTAGATATTCTGAAATGCAATAGACCATTTGAATGAATTCACAGAGAGCATTTGAATCATGCCCCCACATGATCAACATGAGCCCATATGTCCTACTTCTAGACAATGTTTAAATGATGGTCATTACTTCTTGATTCATGTTCAGATCTGCGAGTTCTAAAATAGATTGGCTGCTACCAGTGACGGATGGTTACCATTAGCATGCCCGTTGCTGGTGGTCGGCATAGTAGTGATGGGCCAGCCCCGCTCGTTACTACTGTGTGACCACGGTAGCGACAAGATAGTAACAATGAATTGTTTTCCTGTTGCTATAGTGGATTATGGCCCATGGCTACAATGCCTTTCCCTAGTAGTGTCTTCCTAACCAACACCCTTGCGTCTGAAATGTCTAGGCGACTTATGCAGCTACTCAAAATTACCTGTCTAACACAACTTGCATACACTAGACATTATCTGTTTGCCAGTGCCTTTGTAGACGCTGGGAATTGCTTGCTTAGCCTCATAGGCATTGGACTCTGCCTATCTACTAAAGAGCCTTGCTAGACAACAAGAACCAAAGCTAGTAGTTTAAACAAGTATCAGCAGTGGTTCTACTTAAGAATCGATGCTAATAGGGCACTTCTAATGATCTTTTTTTTTGTAGTGCTTGGCAGGACCCCTACACCATTTGGATTCGTATTCCAACCTCCTTCCATGATACATCTTGATTTGTTTGTTTAGACATGTGTTGAAACTTCGAGCTAGTTAGCAAAGTACTAGTTATCTCCTGCAACATCGTGATGAGGCTCTCGTGCTAGAGGGAAAGGAGACTACTGGGAGTTAACCTAGGGTTTGGCTCAACAAGGACACTGATACAGTGGCGGACTCGTGACTTTGAGGCTCAGATGTTCTTTGCCGTGCATATGCGTGTGACAGGAAGGGGTTAGAGGTGGTTAGGGAGGCCAGGAAATGGAAGATGGTGTACGATGGCATGACTCACCATCGGCGCGGTAGAAGAAGCTCGAATGCAGGGATTTGGATGGTGTGTTGCGGTGCTGGAGCTCTGGTTGGTGTTGCGGTCTTCCAAAGATGATGGAGAGGGGGGGGCACGGGAGGAGGGGATTATTATTGGAATCAGGGGCTCTGATATGTCCGGCATGGTCGCTCATTGGTGTTGATGGTGGTAGCTAGTTTGCTGCCATAATGTGCAGTTGGGGTGCGGTGTTAAGGGCAATTATGCCTCGGGAAGTGAAGCAGAGGGAGTGTGCAGCTCTGTTTAAGTGCACAACTATTTCTAGTGTGGGAGGTAGGGATCGAGGAGGGACTGGCAGCAGTGGCTCCAGGAAAATGGAAAGGGGGAGACAAAGACGATGACTCGGTGCGTGGGCATACTCAATAGGGATAGGCAGGACACAACGCTGGTGTCGGCGACGATGTCTTGGGCTGTCTACTGGACTAGCATAGCGGGCAAAAAGAGGGGACTGAACATGAATCTGGTTAGCTCGGCTAGACTTGTTTTAGGTTAAAATTGAGATATGTTTTGTTCCATTCAAGATTTGGAATTCTTCACTATTGTGCAAATAAAACAATTTTGTGAATTCCGAGGGTTATGTAAAACAAATGTTATAGAATAGGAACCTATTGCATGTCTAGTTGCCCAATTTTATTTATTGCAAAAAATGGGGTGTTAGAAAAACAACAACCAAGGGGAGAGACTCTCCCGAGACCTTTTTTTATTAAGATAGAATGTCGCGCTCGAACCCGGGATGGCAGCTGCAGCTACTAGAGACTGAGGTGCTAGCCAGGCAGCCTGTGAGAGCTTGGCGTAAAAAGTGGGGTGTTAGAAAGGCAAAAAAATGGAAATGGAGAGAGAGATATTGGAGGCGGAGACGACAGCCGAGAGGGGGAACAAGTGGGAGAGGGCAGTGAATGAGTGTTTTTTATATGAGTCTATGCTTAGGGTTTGGTTTTGTCGGTCCTAAATAAAATGGGCTGATGAGACATTACAATGGTGGCCCACTGACATCAGCAGCCCGCCACTGGTATAAAAAAGTATTATTAAGGGTCTACTAACATTAGCGAGGTATGTCACTACTATGAAAAAGTATTTATGGCTGGCTAGTGATGTCAGCAATGTGCCACGACAATGAGAAGTGTCCCTCTGGGCAACCAATACCCGTCACTATTATTTTCGGGGCTGCTGATATAACCGTGGCGGACAAAATAATGTTTGAAAAGTACACCAATCACTACAATGGCCTTTTGTTGTAGTGAAGAACCGTGTAAATATGGCACATAATCTGGGTTGTCAATGTGCACAATAAAATATTTACTGTGAGAGGCTACTGTATTTTCGAAATTATTAAATGCGCGGTTGACATAGAATAGTTATTAAGTTCTTTCGGAGGCAGGATACTAGAAAATTTGGGGAAAAATCAACTCACATTCTTCTTCGAACTGTACTTATGGGAAGCCATGAAAATCATCCTAAATTGTATTTATACAGCCCAGCTCGATAATAATGGATTGCCATATATATATCTAATATGATGGTTGACTTAGAATAGTTAAGTTCTAACAAGGGAAGGATTCTAGAAATTTGGGGAAAACATCAACTCACATTATTCTTCAAACTGTACAAATGGAAAGCTATGAAAAAGCATATGCTAAATTGTATTTAATTATAGAGGCCAGCTGGATAATAATTGACTGCCATATAAAAATACCATCAATGAGGGTACTAGTCTATAAATATCTATCATAGATGACGCTGACTGACAAACGGTGCGGAGACAGGTGCTGCCTGTCATTGTGCAAATCTATTAAGGTTTGTATTTGTATAGACGATAGCGCCTACGGAACAAATGGTGGCCATGCTGAAGATCTTTGCCGTCCTCTTGTTCTCCGTCTGCAACAGAGGTATTTTTTTTCTTATTTACAGAGAAGAGACTTCGTTTCTTCCAGCATTTGCTTTTCTGAAATCGAAATTCATTTTGTTTTGTTTCTACGAACACATTTTCCACGTGAGCAGGTAACGCGCAAAACTGCAGTCTGTCAGACCTGTCCGTGAGCCAGACCCTAGAAGAAGGAAACGTGTATGCAGTGACGGTGGAGAACAAGTGCATCTGCACACAGTCCAACATCAAGCTGGCGTGCCAAGGGTTCGACTCCTCCATGGTCCTTGGTCAGGACGTCATCCAGCCTGATGGCGACGGCAAGCTCTGCACTCTCAACGGCAGCGCTGTCGGCATGGGCCCTGAATATGCTGTCAAGTTCCGTTACACGTCGAGCGTTGAGATTGACTTCAAGCCCGTGTCCTCCGCTATAGCCTGCTCTTGAGTCTTGTATTTTACGGGTTGAATCTGATGCAAAAAATAACTCTTGTACGTACAAGGAATGCTTTATAATAAAAACATTCATTTTTACTTTGAAATTCACACCGCAAATGACACGTTTTACCTCTTTCTGGCCGGGTTTCACATGGGTCCTGTCACTGTTGACTGTTGTGACCACTTCCTGTGGTTTCGATAGAGACTTAACTGAAGATAATTTTGAAGTTGCCAGCCTTGTTACTTGGCAGTTGGCAGGTATATATGAGTAGCACCGGCGGCGCGGCTGAAATCGACACACAGCGATTAAGTTACTGAGAGATGATAAAATTAACGCAATATATATATATATCCTGCGTGTGCAACCATCTCCCCTATATAAAATTATTGCAACATCATGTGTCTGAAATTCTGAATCAGAATCTTATTACGATCGTGCTAGTGGATAGAAAAAAAACCCTCTTTGGTGTGGCATCTTATTCAAGCTCTCAAATAATATCCGGGCCAGGAAAGTGGATCCTTGCCTTCCACTTAAACCCGGTGGTTACTTCATCCCGGCTAGGAATTAATTCCCTTGCACCTAAAATGTTGTTCGGTAGTGCATGATTAAGCCAGGACTTGGACTAGGATTTTCTCAATTTCACATTTAAAATTGATACAGACACTCAAATAATATGTAACTAGTTTATAACCACACGTGATACTGCGGAATTTCAAAATATCTTTTTACGTAAATTCACATGCCCATAACCTCTTCAGAAAGTGAAAGATGGTCGGCTAGTTCGTCAACATGAGTGTCAATGTGCGGAGGGATGATGGACGTGGAACAACTGTGAAAGGGAACGACATTGGGTGGAGCTCCGATGGCATGGTGCTCTGACTAGGAAGGAGCCAAAATAGAGAAGTGATTGAGTGGTAGAGAGAGTGAGCAAGATTGAGATGATCTTTTTATAACAGTGAAGGGCAGGGGTCGGGCGGTCTGGGAAGGGTGGCCTGCTATGGTGGTGCGGATTCAATGCTTTGATTTCGGCTCGAGAGGGGAGGCAACGGGATAAATCATTGCCGAAAGATGAAGCGGAGGCAACGAGCTCATCTTGGCTCAATGAAAAGGAAGCATGACACGGTGTGACGGTGTGGTGGTGTCGACTAGAGGAGAGGTGGCACCAGGGAGGGGAAAAGTATGGGACAACGCCAGTTGGGCTAACATGAAACTTATTGGATCAAAAATAAGAAAATCCACATGGACGATTCAACTGCTACAAATGGATGGTGAAGATTTAAAGCAACAATGAGTTAATTTAATTTTTTGGAAACAAATGCAAGGGAGATCTAGTTTTATTCATCTCATCACGTAGAACACAACGGTAAAAATGAAATTTTAAATGGATATCATATAAGTGAGATAAATCATTTTAAAGTTTTGTTATGATGCAAAATGATGTGGCAGATGGTGTTGGATGGATATTGATGTGTCATGATTTGATTGGATGCTAATGTGTATATATTGCATGTCAAGAGAATTGGCTTAAATAATTCTTAGTGGGTCTTGTCTATATAGTTATAGAGGATTAAACATTCAAACTGATGCAACAACAGGCACTCAAATAATATGCAATTAAACATTCAAACTAAAGTATGTTCAGCATGCATGGGACCGGAAGACATGGATTAATTTTCCCAGCACATGCAACTTAATTATAGAAAACACAAATACATCAAATTTAATAGCATCATTTTGACCACTAATTTACCATAGTGCAATAGTAATAATATATATATGTCAGAGCAATTTACTCTGGGTACCGTGGGCCGCCGGTTACGGACAAAAACTCCTGAATATGATTGGTTCCCTGTAGTGGCATATGGCTGGGGAACCATACACCCCTCCATGAGGGAAGACGTTGTCATCAAGCAAAGACCTCGCTAAGCATCCTCTTCGTGAACCGAGCCGGGCACCATTCAGCTCACTACCATGGAGGAACCGGGGAATAGAGAGAGGGAGCCTGGAAGCCTCTAGAATAGGCTCGAACACTGTGGAGGTGACCAACCGACTATCTCAAGACTGGACCTACTGGTCATGTAAATCACATCGAGAATATAGAAATAATTAGCTCGTAGTTATCCAGCCGCCTCCAGGCTATAAAAGGCCCCCTACCCTTCAGGCAGGGGGACAAAAGAACATTCCCCTCTTCTCCTCAGCGAACTTCTTGAACTGTCAGCTCACCCCAATGTAACATTGTTCTTCTTCTTCAATACAAAAACAATGGACGTAGGGCTATTACCTTGTAGCAGGGGCCTGAATCAGGATAAACTACAATGTGCTTTGTAGTAATTCGTAGTTCTCATGACCACCTAAAATAGGAACACACGATCTTGACTAACCTATATCTTTCCGGTGCAAAAAACACCGACAGTTGGCGCGCCAGGAAGGGGTATTTGCAACGTGTTTTTTCTCTGGATCATTTTGATGGTTCCATCATCATCAATCACCGTTGCAGCCGATGGCTAGCGCCTAATGTTCGGTGGATTCTCCCTCGGTGAACCCATTCGCCTTTGGAACTCTGAGTTCATCACCGACTACTTCGGTGCCCTGAGTTTCTCTCCCAGGAGGGGCAATGAAGGCGCCATTTTTGTCATGGGGGCTCATTTGCGGGGGGGCTCATTTGCCCCTACTACAACAACATGGAAAGAGAGCCCTCCAACCACGATGGGGTTTCCCCCACGGACGATGGTGCCACCGTCGGAAACCAACCACCCCTCCGAGCAATGTCACGCTCACCACGAAGGACAACTAGACCAAGCCCAGGCTCGGCGTCTTCCCACCGAGCTGGGACCGGTGCCACGGCGAAGCAGCCTCACCGATAGGCAGATGTCATACCCGGTTTTTATGCCAAAACCGAGTACTCATCATATGCATGACCTAGGATCAAATGTTCCACACATACGGCCAAAAGTGCTCACAGATAACCAAATGTCATAGTATAGAG
>VSTD030000041.1:0-22314 GCA_008808055.3 Sporobolus alterniflorus | reverse complement strand
AACCAAATACTTGAAGATATGCTTAGAGCCTGTGTTTTAGAACATCAAGGAAGCTGAGATCAGAATTTACCCTTGGCTAAATTCTCTTACAACAATAGTTACCAAGAGAGTTTGAAGATGGCACCATCGAAGTGTTATACGGACGTTAGTGTTGTACACTGCTCAATTGGATTGAGCCGGGAGAGAAAGTGATATTTGGACCCAACATCATTGAAAAAGCTAAAGCGACCATTCACCATATCCAAGATAATTTGAAAGTCTCAAAATCATGCCATGAGACTTATGCAAACAAGAGGTGTCGGCCATTGCATTCGAAGTTAGAAATCATGTGTATTTGAGAGTCTCACCGATGAAAGGCATGAAGAGGTTTGCGGTGAAAGGAAAGTTAGCGCCTCGCTACATCGGATCGTTCCCCATCCTCGAGAAGTGCGGAACCGTGGCTTACAAGTTGGACTTACCACCATCCTTAGCGGGAGTTCACGACATCTTCCACGTGTCACAATTGAAGAAATGCTTAAAGGCACCCGTGGACATCGTGTTGCTTGAAGTGACACCGATCGAGGCTGACTTGTCATACCCTGAGCAACCAATCAAGGTCTTGGATCAAAAGGATCGTGTCACAAGGCGTAAGACAATCAAGTTCTTCAAGATACAATGGAGCAACGACTCTGAAGAAGAAGCGACATGGGAAAGCGAGGATTTTCTTCGTTCTCGCCATCCAGACTTCGTGCTACCGTAGGGAGGGAACGTGCGACTATTCATTGTCCCGTTAGGACATTTTCTCCTTTCAAATCTTAGGATGATATTTTGTTTTAGGGGGGGAGTGCTGTAGCACCCCGTGTATCTAATTCGCATGACTCAGTTGATCACATGTTTAAGAGACCCTAAGAGTTTGTTGGAATTCAAAATCTAGATTTAAATTTGAAGTTTTCAGGTTCTGTATAGTGTGGACCATTAAACTCAGTCTGCAAGTTTTTAGAAATCATTGGAATCGAATTAGACCACCCTACCAAAAGAAAAAGTGTTCCCCATAGCTTGTTATTTGCAAATCTACAAAAATTGCTAAGTTTGGGAAGTATTTATTTTAAGGGTCCAAACAGAGCTCTATGAACCAGTTTCCAAACTTTGGCAGTCTTCTCAGAGTTTGCTTAACTGTTGGCTATCTTTGAAATGTCATATCTCCACGAATATTGGGTGTTAGATTGTGCATGTCACCCAGATGGTAGTGCAAGGTTTGTAGATCACTTGAGAGCACTCCTTGCCTAGGTTTGAGTCCTGATGAATTTGTGGTAGTAATCTCAATCTCTCTAGTTGTTCAATTTTCAAACTTTTCCAAGCAATTGCTTAGCGGTTATCACTTTTTGAAATTCAATATCTTCTTTGATTTTGAGAGATGGTTTATGCATGTCAACTGGATGGAAGGACAACACTTCTAGTTTGGTTTAGAACACTCCTTGTCCAATTTGGTACCATGGTGTACATATGATAGTGGGAGCAATATACTTAAGTGGTCAGCTCTTTTGGGTATGAAATAAACTAAGTCCCTTTTTCCACTTGTAAAGGAACTTCAAATATTTGAGTACAGTGACTCAATATAAATTCATATTCAAGTATATCATGCGAAGATGGAATTTTAGAGAATTTATCGGATTTTTCTATAAAGGTTTGAACCCCTTCAAAATTCAAGGAAGATTGAAATTCGAATTTGTTCCATAATTTGTAACTTGCAATATTGAGGGAATTTGAAGTTGGGCCAAAAAGTAATCTTGTTCCATATGTTTCAGACTATCGACCTGCAAACTTCGGTGAATTTTGGACATCAGGAAGGTCACTGATTTTAATTTCAAAGTTTGGGTGATTGAAAATCTTTGAAAATACGAAATGGAGCCGGGACCCACTTGTCTGTCGCAACCACCGCTTAAACGGCTCACGCCGTTTGCCAGTGCACGCGTACGACACCGCGTGTGGTGACGCGATGGTGACCATACACCACCGGTCACCACCGCCCCACGTGGGACAACCGTCCTCATCCCGCATGTGGGCGCATAGGGACAGCTCCCCGACTTCACTTTTGCCACCTCACGCATGCACTCTGCTCTTGCTCTCTGCTCTGCCACCATCGCTTTGCTCACCGTCACCGGCTGTCGTGAAGCCTGCCCATCACCGTCCGTGTGAGTCTATCGCTCTGCCTTCATCCACTGAGGGTGCAGCGACTCCATCGACCTCGAACCAATGGCTAACGGCTCCGGGTGACCACTTCTCCCCACCGTCAGCATCCTCCACAAGATCCCACCATCGACTGATCGCTCCCGACCTCCTCCAGCCAAGCCAATGCCTTGAGGAGCTCCGCAAGACCACCTTGTTCCTTTTCGACCACACCTCCACCACCGGTGACCCTCCGTCTGCGCCACCAATGAGTTTCCCCTTCCACCGTGTTGTGCCACTGCCGATCGACCGGTCAGGTGAGAACCCCACCACCCTTCACCCCAAATCCGATTCACCATCGATCGGGCTTGCTCCCCGGCCACTCCACTGTCGGTCGGCCGGATTTTGCCGGCACGCCGCTAGTGCCGATGGGGGAGAAGACCTCCCCTGTTTTTGCCATGGGCTGAAAGGGCCAAGTGGGCTGGACCCCTTAGCCGGGCCAGACTCAGCGCACTACAACAGTGGGGCATTTCTCTTTTATCCTTCGAATTATTCAAATTAAATTCCAAAATTAGTTTAAATTTCAAAAATTCATAGGGATTTGAATAAATTCAATAAAATTATAAATTTAATTCCATAATTTGAATTTAAACTTAATCCCTGAAATAAAATTATAAAATAATTTTAATTCTAGTTTAATAATTAATCTTGGATAATTAGTTATTAATTCATAAATAATTATCTATAGCTCTAAAATTCATGAAAATTTAATCAAAATTTTGTTCTTAGTAGTCCAACAATAGGACAATTGCTCGAACCCCTGTTCATGTATTATGACCATGGAATTTTTCATTTTTTACCCTTGCTAAGTATAACCTTATGCAATTAAGGTTTCTTTTTAAGAAATTAACAATGTTTCACCATGAAAAATTAGTGCTAATCCTTGCTTGAGATCACCTCATGGTTGGTCATGAGTGGTATTAGGAAGTATCAAAACCCCTAAGCTATGTTCTTTAGTATAGTTAGCTAATAAGAGTTAAGTGAAGGAAATGAGAAGAATAAATTTTTAATCACCTTTAAGCTTGTGAGTCGTGTCGCTCTTACCATCCTCACCTTTGTACCTTACATAACTTCATACATCATACCGCATAGGTACTGACCTCATTGGATTGGAGAGCACGCCAAGCTTCAACGAAGCTAACTTTTCTTCTTCTCTTGAACAAGGCAAGCACCTTGCATCCTCCTTGGATAATATTTTCACTGTATAATATTTACATTATGCCATGATTGTGCACTTAAGTCTAGGAGTTTGATGAAACTATAGATGCACTAAGAACACCCTTACTGAACCACTTTGTTTACCCCTATGAAAGAAAAGTGACGATAGTATGCTATGCTTAGTTGTATAAGCTATCGGTAGATGTCGAGTGGTTGAAATCCGCTCGCAATAGGGCAGGGCAATTAGGGGAAAGGGGGGAATATTAGATGGGAAGGCGGATGTTGGGTGATGGGAAGGATTTGAATCTCTGCGACACCCTCAGACACGGGTGATGGCTTGTTCGCTGAATCTAAACGTAGAATTATCAACTTCATAATATTGTGATGATAACTATATGAATGGAGATGACTACCTGGTAGTCATGATTTATGTTAGTCAATATTTCTTGGATACCTTTGCATGCTTAGAGTAGGATGCAAACATCCTCATGTTAATCAATTTAACTTGGCTAATTAGCATGCTTAATAGTACTTAATCTAGATGCTAGTAGGCTTATGAGTTAATAGTCTTGTTTAAAACCCTTGCATGTCTAGTGGTGATCTTTTGATCACCTTGGATAAGTCTTGCTGAGCATAGTTGGTCAAGCTTTGCTCTTGTTGTTTTTCTGTGTGCAGGTGAGGAAGTGTTTCCTCTTTCAGGTGATGCCAATGAGGATTATCAATGTGAAGTCCAAACCGATGAGGGTTGGGCTCCGTACTGGGATGCTCAGGCTTAGAGCGCCGTTGGATGGCATTCTCTTTTAGGGCATAGAGAATGTTCTGACCATTGAGGGAAATCGCTTCCGCAAAGTCTGATTTATCTTCTGAAGCGTAATTTTGGCTTCAAACCTCTTCTGTATAACTAATACGTGAAGCTAAGTTGTAATAATTTTGACTTGAACATCAATATATGGTATTGTACTTATGTGTGTTGATTGTGTTCTCGCTTCACCGAGAATCGCTCAAGCTGATCCTGGACGACGAACCCCTCCCCGAGGTGGTTCTGTTACAACCTCTCACCATCAAAGGGGACATGATTGTCCCAAAATGCGCACTCCAATACAGCCAAAACTGTAATGTCCTCCACATTCTCCACCTCTGCTACAGTGGTAGCAGCTTTGCTAAGAGAACTATAGAGAGACATGGCCTTTGGCAAACAAGCTAGTGATCAAAGTGGAAGGCAAAGAGTATGCAAGGCAGAGTGCAAGTGCAGTAAAACTTGAGCATGACAATAACGAATGGGCAAGTGGGCGACCCTGAGACCCATCAATGAGTTTTGTAGTCATGGTAGAAACCACTCATGTGAATCGAGGCAGTGTCACCAACAGTCATAGTAAACAGGCCACTAACAAGTCCAACAATCTACTTAAAGGCCACCGGGCGCACATTGCAAAAATTAAAAAACAAACTGACAATCAAGATTAGCCTCTGTTCAAAATTAACTCATCTAACTCCAATGCGCAAGGGTGACGCTTCTCGGGGACCTTCGGAGAATAAGTCACAGGATTGGCTCATTGTGGTTGATTTCCTAAACCTTGCCAGTGAGGGGCTACTATTGGGGATGCAGGCCAAAGGCCCCCTAGCGCTATCACACTCACTAAGCACCGCATGCACCAAAGAGATGCAAGCCGGAGGCCTCCTCGGCGCTATCAGGCTATAGGCCTTGCACGTGCTAACTCATTAACAACCCATCTTCTCATAATCTGACAGGATGATGGGAGCGATGATCATGGTGATGGTCGTGGGCGGCTATGTCAATGGAGGCTCATGATCCACTGCCAAAGCCCAAGTGGTGATGTCTGGCGAAGGTCCGCCTAGGAGAGGGCACGCGTTGCCATCTGATAGGCCTTGTGTAAAGTAGATCAAAATGTAAAATGATTGTAATGCCCTCATGAATATATGCTCTGTGTGAATGGGGTGGTTAGGGGGCTGTTTGGACATTATTACTGAACCCCCTAACCGTCTCTATAAATAGACCCTCTGGGGATTCCCCCAGGGGAGGAATCCAGTGCATTTATTACCATCCACCAAGTGATTTATACCTTTGCTTTTTTCCCATGTTTGGAATCAAGCAGCCTTTGGCTATTTGATCCCAACACCATCATCACGTCTCACAGTACATAGTCATCTGAGATGCGAGCCTAAGCACGTCTCCCTTTTGTCACGTGTCTCCCTTTACTTGCGTAATAGGAGACGCGCAGTAGGAACATGCATCTCCCTTTTGTCACAGAAGCGGACGCGTGTCGGATATTAAATTAACTCAGACGCGCCAAAAAGTAGATCATCTCCTTTTTACCCTCCATTAAGCCAGGTCTGTGCCACGGTAATGTGGGTGCATCTCATTTTTCCAGATCAGAGATGATTGCCTTTGCGTGCGTCTCTGATCTGTGTCCTATTTGAGTTTTTTACGTAGTGCTTCGATTCGGTCAATGCCTCAACGCCCCCCCCCCTCACCCCTTCGAGCTGTAGGAGCTTTTCCCCATCACCACCAGCCACAACCCAAGGCTCACCATTGGTGAACGCCGCTGGCCAAACCCACTTCCACAACCTCATTTTTGACGGACTCATACGGTGACCCACGGTCCTCCTCTCTAAGCATGACGCCCTCCACATACCTCCCACGTGTTCGAGTGGCCAGCGAATCTACATCGGATTCCCCCTCCATCATCGGAAGCTGCACCACCTCTGACGTCCGCCGCGTAGTGACCGCACGCGCGCGTGTCGCACAACACCGGCATGAGGCAACATGCCGACCTTAGCTTGGGCGAGGTCAACAGTGCTAAGCCTTGGACCGTTTGAGCACAGCTGGTGTGGGGGATTCTAAATCCTTTTTGAATTGTTTTATATAGAAGAAATTGTCCCAAACTTCTAAAATTTGTAAAAATTCATAGAAACGTCCAAAATTTCCACCCTAAATTTTGTATGAAACCTTTTGAGTAGATATGTGTAGAGGAGTTCATCTTTCCATTAATTGCACATTTATACTCTGTGTAAAATTCCAAGAAGTAGAACTTCACTTGAATTATTTAAATACATCCACACAGAGAAAAAAAGTTGAAACTTTGCATTCCTCCCTGTTCACTGTTCAATAACTTGTACAAAATAGTTCACCATTTTTCACTGCACAGATTTAAAGTTATGAATTGATCTTCACTCTACACTCATTAAATCACAAAAAAAATATTCCTTCAGTGAAAAATGCCCATCTTTGGTTTGGTGATTCATCTTGGAGCCCTGAATCTGCATAAAATAATAAATCTAAGAAACTCGTTAAATCTCATGTTATTAAAATTTAAGTGTTCAACTTAATTATAAATCAAAATGAAACTAAAGGAAAATTTATAAAAATACTTTATACAAGAAGTCTATACATGTTAGCACGGTTCACCCCTTCATACACATAAACTCATTATGTCTGCATCATCCTAATTATGGTACATTTTGTATTTGCTAGATCGTGTTCTCACAGAGCCGAAGTTGGAGGTCCAAGAGGAGCAGGTCCTAGAGAGTTTTGTGTCCCACAAGCGCCAAGTTACATGGGTGCTAACATTGGTTGTGAGCAAGGTAAGCCCAGTGCATCCCACCAATAATTTTTGTCTTTAACTTTTAATTGCTACTTTACAATAAGTTTGATTGTGCATTAAGTTAATAGGAATTGATTTGTTATCGTAGTTGCATTTTGATTACCTCCCGAATCATCCTTGAATTGCCATGTTATTAGTTATAAGCCATTAGCAAATGGTAAGTGTAGTTGTAAGATTCAGTAGAGGTCGGGTGGCATGGAGGTCACTCAGCTGCAAGGATAATACACTTAACTGTTGGAGGTTTATGTTGAGGATGTTAACTTGATACTGGACGGGGCCATTAGGAGAAAGTGGAGGATCATTGGTTGGGAAGGGCGGGGAGAGTGATGTAGAAAGCCGAGACCACCAAGGTGGTAGCCCTTGTCCGTGTCAGTTAAGGACCGATGGGTTGTCACCTGTGAGCAAGTATTGAACATACTGATCACAAAGAGCTGGAAATATGGGCCCAGTAAATCAATGTAGCATGTTCATCAACCGATGATTGGCTTTAGCCTACTGCTTCAATGGTTGTTAGGGGAAGAAACTAGGTGGGGATCCGCGGATTGGTCAGCTGACATGTTGTGGATTGGGATGGGAGGCCTTTTCTTAAGAGCAGTAGGACCCATCCAACTCTATTGGGTCAGCATGAAAGGTTGTCATATATGGCTTGTCATGAGCACATACATGTCATGTATATCAGGTTTCTCCTACAAGATGTACATTGATTCGAATCACCGTAACTGCTTATCTTGTGACAGTCAACACGTAGTTAATTTATATGAATGGTGTTTTAAAGGAGGAATTGCATTTGAATTGCTATAATCATTGTATTACATCTCTTGATTGCTTTAGTGTAGGATGAAAGCTTAAAGTTCAATTAACTTAGACTACATGCTAAAATATGAAAATAAGGACTTACTCGTAGCATGGGTTTGTGCATAGTTGTAGTGTCTACCCTTATGTCTTGCATACTAGAAATCAGCTATTTATGGTCATATTGATAGGTAAGTCTTGCTGAGTTTTAATTGCTCAGACTTTGCCTCTCTATTGTTTTGTGCAGGTGCCCTCTCTCTTTCTCTCTCCTTCCCTCCCTCCCTTCCAATGTGAGATGTTCTGAGGACGGCATCCCTAGGGTAATGTGCTGCTCTTGTTCATTGAGTGATCGCTTTCGCAACTCTCTTTTATTTATAATCTTCTACTTAAAACTCTATAATTCAATTCAAAACTCAAGTTGTAATAAATTTAACTTTCAGAAGATTTCATCTATTTTTTTCTTGAACACGCAGGAGAACTATGCATCATTATATTAAGACAAAATTAAGGTCCAAAACAGACCAAAACAAAGCCGCCCGAAGGCGGGATTACAAACCGACTACTCACCCCCTGCTGAAATTTGACCTAAGCCTAAGCTACTCAACCCCTTAGCACCAGCCGCACCATAATGAGGCTTCACTTTTGATGTCAAGAGTGATCCTCGGCATTGTGGGGAAGATCTCATCAAAGGCACACATATTACGGTGTTTCCACAAACACCACAAAATGAGAACCACAAGGGACTTGAACCTGAGCCAGACTTGCATGGGCACTCTCAGCTCTGCTTCTCGCTACCATTCCTGAAAATTGTCCTCGCTTGGTTTTGGAGTGCACTGTTGAAGCCCTACCTCAGATAATATTTGAAACCAGACTTCCTTCAAAAATACGCACCCCACCAAGATGTGTTGGATGTATTCCTCATCTTGCTCACACGGTAGGCAGTGTGGCAGGTGATCTAACCCCAAGCGGGCAAGTCAGTCCGCTGTCCAGCAACGGTTAAGGCAAGCCAACCATATGAAGAATTTGCACCTTGGTGGTGCCCATGTCCCCCATATCCTCTTTGTTGGCTCAAATGGAACCGCCCCCAAGAAAAGACTATCATAAGCTGATTTGGAAGAGTAGACCCCCGAGTTGGAAGGAGTCCATCGGTGGCGGTCCGGAACTGCCAGGTCAAGCTGAATTTCATGGATAGTATCCCGCATGAGGAATTCAAGTAGGGATTGGGCCTGCAGGCTGCTCCTCATGTCGCCCACCCACCTATGATCCTCCATTCATGAACTGTCCGCTTTGAAGCAATCAAATTAGGTACTGAAGCAAATAATGCCGGAGCTCTCTTCAATGTTTTGCCCATGAAGCCACCGATCCATCCAAAAATATGTTGATCTACCATACCCCACCAAGGAAGTTACCGAGATTGAGAATAAGGCCTTGACATTTGAATGAACCTGAATGTCCATGTTCATCCATGGCCACTCTGGCTGTGTTTTCTTTAGCCATAACCACCTCATTTGCAATGCCCAACTCCACATCTCTAAATTAAGGATCCCAAGGCCGCCAAGATTAGGAGGGCAGCATACCCGCTGCCAGCCCACCAAGCAATGCCCGCCCTTGACATCCTTACGCCCTTTCCACAAGAATGCTCTTATGATTTTGCTAATGGCTTTGAGTACCCATTTAGGACATTGCATAGCAATGAAATGGTGAATTGGTACAGCCATGAGGACTGCCCGTATTAGAGCAGTTAGGCCAGCCAGGTGCATGAGAGCTGCCTTCCATCCAGGCAAATAATCAGCAATTTTATCAATTAACCGCAAGAAGTCATTCTTCGATAGCTTCTTCACTGACAAAGGTAGCCTGAGATACTTATAGGGAAAGCTTTCCACGCTGCAAGGCAAAACATTCTACACCCCTTCCAAGTCTTATTCTTGGCAATGAATTGGAGTAACTGAACTTTTTCTAATATTAGTTACCAACCTAGAAGCTGCTCCAAAAATCCTGAGAATTTCCTTGATCAAAACTAACTCCTCCCAATGTAGCTGTAGGAACATGACCACGCCATCCACATACAAAGACACCCACTGATCAGTACCTCTTCTCAAAATCAGTTGTAACAGATCTCTCCAAAGCCTTGGCGATGAGAGAATTCAGAATATCCATGACCATGATAAAGAGCATTAGTGATAAAGGATCGCCCTGCCGCAGCCCACATTGATGTCATATCAAGTCTCCTGGCTCCCCATTAACAAGCACTCTGGTCGCAGCAGCTTGGAGAGAACATTACACCAAAAAGAACCAAACCCCATGTGATCCAAAACCTCTAGCAAGAATGGCCATGAAACCGAGTCGAATGTCTTGCTGATGTCCAACTTGAGAAGCACTCGTGGGTTGTTTTGGTGACACGGGGTCTTCACAAACACCTCTTCACAAACCCATTTTGGCACAGGGAGATCAAAGCGGGTAATTTGGTTGCAAACCTATTAGCCATGGTCTTGGTCATAATTTTTGTGAAACTGTGAATCAAACTTGTAGGCCGAGAATCCTTGACTTCCATAGCCTCTGCTATTTTTGGGAGAAGTGTGATGTATGCTAAATTTAGAAGGTGGAGCTTATTGACATCCCCTTGAATCAATCTAACTACTGCAGCCATGAAATCCATCTTGATCACTTGTCAAGCAAGCTTATAGAACCTGCCAGTAAATCCGTCCAGGGCTAGAGCTTTATCAGGTGGCAAGCTCTTGACAGAACTCCATATTTCCTCCTAAAAAAAGTCTGATCCAGCTCTGACAGATCCGCATTTGGCCTATGGAAAGCTCTGAGATGAAGAGTAAGGTCTCGCTGTCCTGCTGTGCCTAACAGGTTATTGTAGAAATTCCAGGCCGCCTCCTTTTTTTCCATGCTCTATTATGATCTGATCATAGACCTTGAACTTAGCAATGAAATTCTTGCTCTTCATGTACCTTGCATGATGGTGGAAGTATGATGTGTTGGCATCTCCTTCCTTCAACCAATTGAGCTGCTACCATAATCTTGTCATTGTCCTTTCGAGGGAAGCAAGACCAAGGGCATGTTTCTTGAGTTGGCAATGCAGCCAATTTTCCGGAGGCGAGAGCACTCTTGAGTCCTACGCAATCTCAAGTTGATGCCCACTTTATGCTGATTCCAGGACTACAACCAGCCAGAGAGCCTTTCGAACTTGTCGGCCAAAATTTGTAGTGGGCAGGACGCTGCCACCGGCTGTTCCTAGGACTGAGTCACTTCCTCCAAGAATCCATCGAGCTTCGGCCAGAAACTTTCAAACTGAAAACGGTGTTTGTCGTAAGTGAACTCATGCAGCCCTAGCAGGAGACGACAGTGATCAGAGATCATCAATGCCGAGCTTTGCAATATGCAATCCGGGAATAGATGATCGCAACCATCCGTGGTGAAGACACAATCAAGCCGCACCAAGGTTGGCGACTCCCTCTCATTCGACCATGTGAACCTTCTTCCCAGGAGAGGAATTTCATGTAGCTCTTCATCATTGATGAAGCGGCAAAATCGACTCATCATTGCCTGATCCAAATTGGAGTTATTTTTATCCTCCACTTGATAAATCAGATTAAAGTCGCCGCCCACTACCCAAGGGTCTGCACAGCCTTGCCTCACAAGACACAATTCTTGAAGAAATTGTAGCTTCAACACATCTGATTGGGGGCCATATACACCTGTAAACCACCACGGAACCACCTCACCATGGGCAAAATGAACTGCGAGTGAAAATGCGTCAATTCTGGAGTTGAGATGCTGACAAACACTTCCCTTCTAGGCCAGCAGGATCCCGCCGCAAGTGCCATCCACAGGCAGCACAATGAACTCACCAAAATCAGCCGAGCATAGACATCACCATGTGGTGTGAAATTGCCTCCTTTGTTTCTTACAGGCAAACAAGGTCTGGGCGGGTAGAAACAACCATGTCACGTACTGCATCCCATCTAGCCTTACAGTTGAGGCCATGCACATTCCAAATCAGAACTTTGGACAAATTCATTAAAACAGAGAAACACACGACCAGCAGATTACAACATCAGTCTAGCTTCCAAGGAAGCAGGACCAACCTACACCTCACCCCCTCCTATGGCCTGTTCCCCATCCAGCACATGCCAGCCAAACAAAGCTGCTAGGGCTGCAACGTGTGACTGTGACAGGGGTTTGGTGAAGAGGTGACTATACTCCTCTAGAGCTTCTGAACCCAGCGCTTCTTGATCAGATGTCAGCCCCAGTTTCAGCATCAAGTTCTGCTGAATTTGCCGACTTGCAACCGACGTAGCTCTAGTCCTGTTCTTGGCTATGCGATAACTATGATGAGAAATGAAATCAGCCAGCAGCTGCTTCACCCGTCGCTTTGGGATAGGGCGTTAAACCAGTCCGGCGACAGGCTTGGAGAGCTCAAATACAAAGGCCCGAACTGGAGAGCTGCACTCTATGTTATTCTCAGGCCTTTTCTCCTTCCGGCGACTGTAAACACGAAGTATGGTGCTAGAAGACAATGCCACCGGAAGCACCCCCTTCTACTATTGTGTTTGAAATGCCGGTTCAAGCAGGCTGACCACAGGAACTAATTCCACCAAGCAGCCCGCTGAAATGCTTTTTGGGCCAACCAGTTTCTCTCTAGATGTTGCAGCCCGGGAGCACATTGAGGATGCATCTCCGCCAGGCATGGCGCCCAACTCTGACGGCTGCAGCTATTGGGAGCCCGCGCCCGTACACTCTGGCCCCTCCACGTGACACCTAGAGGGAGGCGAACCAGAGCGGTCGGGGGCAGCCTCATGTCGTGCGTGCAGAACATCTACTAGCGGATGCGGTTGGGCAACAAAAGTGCCCGACACCGAATTCCCCTCCATTGGCGCCAAATCTTCCAAGAGATTTTCCGTAGGGGTCGAAACGACCACAGGCCCAGAGATGCCCGTTGCCGCCTGCAAAGGCGCTTCGGGGCTTGCGTCCGGCTCTACCACGTGGGACGTCATGGTTGGGTGCCACCGAGGCAGTCACGAACTGGCCGTCGAGGAGCGCTGGCCTGCCATGAATGGCCGCCGCCCACCGGACTTCGAGAGCACCTAGGCGGAGGAGTTGGGGGTCCTTGACCATCAACGGCGAGGTCACCGGAATCGCTGAGATCTCAAGCGGGTAGTAGAGGCCATGCTTCACCTACGAGACATCATTGGCTGGCACCGCCGGCTCCGAAATGACAAGCTTCATGCGAGGATGAATGCGGTCTGGCGCTATACACCACGCGCGCAGCTGGAAAGATGAAAGGTCTTGCTTGGCCACCATGTCCGGATGCAACTCTTGAACTCAGCTTGAGTCCCTAAGAAGCTGCTCTGCCGTCGAGCGCTCCCAGGCATGCGCCGAGATGCCCCTGATCTCGACGTCAAGCAGGGACGACAGTGAGGTCCCTTCCGCATGAATGAACCGCGTCCATCTCTTGAACTATAGGCTAAAATGCATACCGTGAAAGAGCCTACCGCCGGCATACACCTGCTTTGCCGCCTCCTCCTCTAGCAACAGAAGGAGGAAGTATTTAGGCATGGTGTGGTGAATCTTCAACAATCCCACCTCGAGCTGGAAACCGCGCGCCACCTCCGCAACCACCTCGTCTGCAAGGACAAGCGGCCTGGTGCCGATCACCGAGACAAAGAGGCCATGGTGATGCAACTCATTCTCGGCCCTCAGGAAGTTGTCTGAGAAATTGATGATGCAGATGGCTGTCTCCTGCTCACCCACGGCCATCTCCTAGGCCGGGACGGTGACTTGAGGCCTTAGACAAGGCTCGTCCTTCTCTCCTTCAGTGCCTGAAGCTTGATGATTAAGCCCCATCTTCCAATGCTGATGACTCAGGCGCCGCCGCTTACAGCCCCGATGAGGTTGACAAATCGCACCCGCCTTAGCTCCAATGGGCGCTGAGGAGACTTGCGGGACCGCGCCAATTGCCGACACTTGGACCAAAGCGGAGGAGTGCCTCCCTTCCACGTCCAGCAACGGAGAGATGCGACGCCACACCAAGATGGCATGCGACCGCGAGTTGGCACCATGCTGAAGCACGCACTGGGCTACGCGATGACTAGAGCAATGGCAGCGAAAACAGCAAGTCGCCCATCGACAGACAGCGGCATGATGGGAGGAGATCCTCAGGGATCCATCGATGAGGGACATGCTCAACACCTCAATGTTGAGTCTGCCCGTGCTCAACCACCTGCCATCCATCGGCGTCAGGCCCTTGATGACCAGAGGGGCGGCCATGCATAGATTGCAACAAGATCTTCCGCAGGGCTACCTCTAACTTCTGCGGCGCAACCAGGGGGGACTCCTGAGTGGCCACTATGAGCAGATCATCCCAATAAGGAGCTGCCTGAGGAGAAGCCGGTGAGGCATCGGAGCTTGGGCTCAAAGCCAACCACTGCTGCGCTTTGGAACGACCAGTCGGCATGAACGACTGAGCCAGGGGTGATAGGGTTGCAGTGGCCGCCGGGTTCACGGTGAGCGTCAGCACTAGAACAGGGGCGGCGTGAGGCCTAGGAAGCAGGGCAGCGATGGTGACCACCGTGCTCGGGGTGAGCACCGGCGGGGAGTAAGGGAGGGGGGAGCGCGGGAGGGGGGCAAGGCGCTGGGAGGAAGAGAGCATGCAATCATGTTATTTCATCTATTTTAGTTAGTGATGTATTATGTGTTGTTATATCGATAATGACATCCTATAATAATCCTGGTTATGACTAATCATTCTTACTTAAGAGCGGGATGTCACATATAGCATTTAGTTTTATTTAAAGAATTGTTTTTATTTTTCTTTGGTGGGCTTTGCTTCTGTTAGGTCCACCATTGTTGAAACTGCCTGGATACGGTAGCATTATTGCTTACAACTAGATTTGGAGTTAATGGGCATATTGTTTGATAAGCATTATTTTCAATGAACAATGTTTTTTCTTGGAATATTTAGTTTTGAAGTGACAAGCAATGGGCAAACTGATGGAAATGTTGAAGTTTCTTTAATATTCTTTCTTTTGTGAATTCAGCATCATCCTTGAGTAGGCCAAGCTGCTTAGGTGTTGGATCAGGCAGGGTATTAGGATCTATGATATAGCTGTTGTGAATCGTGTTATATACAACTTGATTTGTCTCCAGTTATAGGATCAGTAGTTGCTTAGTACTAATATATTGAATTTGTAGCAGCTAGAAAAAAAATGGATAGCGTGGCATATATTTCACTACTGGACTGGACTGCAGCCATTAATTATGTCCACATTGTACTATGCTATGCTATATGTGGCCATGTTATAAGTATACTTTGTATCTCAATAGTAGGATTTGGTTTTCATTTGATTAACACGTCCCTGGAAATAACCTGCAATTTTTCCCTCATGTTTTTACTGATTCAATTTTGTATGTGATCAAAAAGACTATCAATTTGATGTTTCCACTTCTGCAAGATGGGGGTGTGTGTTGGTGACAGTTCTATCTGCTAATTTTGTTCGATGAATTGCAAGGTAATTTTTTTAGTTTTGGGTTTTCCCAACCGATATTCTCCTAACCAACGCATGATGTTACCACACATATCAACTCAACTATATAGACAAGATCTAATAAGGGTCATTTAAATCAATTCTTTTAGTATGTAGGGTATCTACATCAACATCTAATTAGATCATGCCACATCAGCATCCGTCTAACATCATTTATCACATCATTTTGCATAATAACAAAGTTTTAAAATGATTTATCTCACTCATATGATATTCATTTAAAATTTCATTTTCACCGTTGTGTCCTACGCGATGAGATGAACAAAACTAGATCTCACTTGCATATGTTTTCAAAAAAATAACTCATCATTACTTTAAATCTTCACCCGCATGGATTTTCTTTATTTTTTTATCCAGTAAGATTCTCATCAACCCAACTGGCGGCATCTCCTCTCTTTCACCTCCCCGGTATCGCCTCACCTCCGACTGACGTCACCATGTCATCATGCCGTGTCACGCTTCCTTCCCATGGAGCTATGACGAGCTCGCTGCCTCCGCTTCATATTTTGGCAACGCTTCATCCTGTTACCTCCCCTCTCGAGCTGAAACTAAAGAATTGAATCTGCACCACCGCTGCTGGCCACCCTCCCTGGACCGTCTGACTCCCACCCTCCACTTTTATAAAATGGTCATCTCAATCTTGGTCACTCTCCCTACCACAAAACCGCATCTCAATTTTGCTTCCTCCACAGCTAGAGCACCACGCTATCAGAGCTCCACCCATCACCATCATTTCCTTTCACTGTTGTCCCACGCTTATCATCCCTCCACACAACGACACCCATGGTGACAAACTAGTCGACTCTCTTTTGCTTCCTGAACATCTTATCGGCATGTGAATTCATATAAAAATTGTTGGGACTAAATAGCCGAAGGCTATCGAGTCCCAGACATGGGGATACAGAATGAAGGTGGTAGTCTGGGATGTTGAATGGGGACAATAACGGTGGAATGTGAACTATAACTGCTCCTAGGTGTCCCATCAATGAGCACATAGGAGTCTATTTCTAGAGTAGTTAAAAGGTAATGATTACAATTCCCGTAATGCCCCCATTCAACTGCCACCCCTAAACACCCTACGGTCACAGGGGCATTACGATCCTTTCATATTTACAACTATTTCTATGCCCTGCCAATCGCGGCCCAACATGTGTCCGTTACTTGGTGGCTCCCTTCCAGGGACCTCCGATGATATGTGCTCTTATGCGACCTCCAGGTCCTCGATCAACTCCACTCCAGCGGTTGCACGCTGGATCTCCAACCGGGCCTTAGCTTCACCGTTACGTGACACGGTCGCTCCCTACAAAATGAACACTGGAGGTGCAGATGGTCACGATGTTGGCGGAGGTTCCTCCTTTGGGCGAGGCTACTCATCCCTGCAAAATGATGATGTTGGTGGAGGTTCCGCATTTGGTCGAGGCTACTCGTCCCTGCAAAACAAGCGAAGGTATTTACGTCATGATAGTGATGGTGACGAAGGTTAGGCTACATGAGGTGCAGCTTCGTGGGGGTTTCCCTATGGTCTCCTCTCCGCACCCTCAATAGTAGCCCCTCGCAGGCGAGGTTCAATCCCGATGAGTCAAAACTATGATTATTGCGAACTGATTCCCCCAGAAGTGTCACCCTCACGCATTGGGATTGGACCTTCATAGTTTTTGGGTGTGATATTGAGGCTTCGAAAAACCGTTTTCCTTGAATCCTTTTCCTCGGGAAAGCATCACCCTCGCTTTTGAATGTAGCGTTGCCAGAACTCTTAGCGAATTGTGTTGCTTCTGTGTGCAGGTTGTGATGTGGTGCTACCTAGGCTAGTTTTGAAAGTGGGCCCGACTAGCCTTTTCATGATTTCAGGTCATTGGGGTCCCATGCCACGGATGGCGGGAGCGGTTTTTTACTACGACTATATATAGGAGGTGTCATGTGATTTGGTTTTTACCACTGATCAGTGTCATTGCTTTTTCTGTGCTCTCGCTCTCACGCACTTGCTTTTCCACTCTTGGCACTAGCTTCACTCTTTTTCGTGTGAAAAGCACTACCCATCCCGTTGGTGGCAGCGCGAGCTCTGGCGGTGAGGACCATGCGAGCGGGGGACCTAAGGAGATGACTGAGTCTGCCAGATTGAGTGACGCGGGCTCACGCAGTGAAGTCGGTGACGTGGTGGATGGGTCGCGAAGCTTTCTATTCGGGCCTTCGACAGTGACTATCAGTCGCATCCGTGGGATGATTGAAAGTGGCTATTTTGCCGAGGGCATGCACCGCGAGCCCAGAGAGGAGACTGTTCTAGAGCCCTAACCTAATGAGGCAGTGGTCTTTGAGGAGTTCTTCAGCGCTGGTTTGAGGATGCCCCCGCACCCTGTGCTTGCTGATATTTTATTGAAATTTCAAGTACAGATACACCAGCTCACCCCCAACGCCATCGTTCAGTTGTCAAAATATATTTGGATAGTTTTGAGCTTCAGGGGCGTCCCATCTACTGAAGGCTTCACGAAAAGATACGAGCTTCACTATCAGTCAAGGAAGATAGATGTTAACGGGGTTGAGTTGCTACTGTAATATGGCTGCCATAATTTCCATGCAAAGCATGGCGATGAAGAACAAATGGTTCGAGGCTTGGACGCAAGCCTGGTTCTACTGTAAAGTTCCTTTGATTCATATCCTGGGTCCTGGACGAGGCAAAGCCATCTTCTCTCTGCATTCCTATATGACTAGGCTAGACTTTGCCACGAAACTATCATTCCAGTGCCCAGATGATGAGGCTGGTGATGTGGCCTTTGTTAAAGCTACTCGTATGGTCGGTGGCTGGGATGCTATAGAGGAGTATATGGCCTACGGGCTTTTCCCCTTATCAGTGAGCTTCAACTTGGGTGAAATTGCCAAGGGGGAAACACTAGTCTCGAAGCTATTAACCCCTTTTCTGGAGTTTCCTGTCGCCACACACCCGGAGGAGATGAATGATGGCTTCTGGGCCAGGGTGGAGCTTGCCGCGGTGAGTGTTGTTTAGCTAGTATGTCCGCCGAGAGCATAAGGCTTGTGTTGAAACGGTGCTGAATGGAGGTTGGGTGATAGAGTTTTTGAGCAAACCGGTGTACTGGGCCTCGCCTGGTGCCCGGCTCTGAAGCGTGCGAAGAAGCCACAAAGAAAAGGAAAAGTGACACAGGTGCTAGGCTTTCCGAGAAACGCGTGAAGGTGTCTAGCAGGAAGGCGATGCCTGCAAAGGCATCTGTGGCACTAAATGGCGCGAGCGCAGCCTCGTCAAAGACGGTTCTGGCTAAGCCACCTATACAACGCAGGTGTTGAAGGCTGGCATGGTGCCTAGAACCAGCGTTCCCCGGAGGGTCATGGCACCCTCAGCGATGGTCATGTCAAAAACCGTGGCGACCGTGGCAGTGATGGTGACTGTGTCGAGGGCTGGGGTGCTAAAGATTAGCACCGACGTGAAAAGGCTAGCTGTGGCACTATGAAACATGTGAAGGTTGATGTGAGGCCACCTCCGACCTCTATCACCCCTCGTGTCTTTTTGGTGTGACAACCAATTGAGGTGAGGGTTGATGCTGACCGGGTGGTGTACTGCGCAATTCTTGACTCTGTGCCGTCGGTAGAGTCATGCTCCTCATCATCGAATGACTCCTCTAGTTTGAAATCTATGATGGCTTCACCGCCTCCAGTTCCAGATGTGCACATTTCCACATAGGTTCTGCCTGTGACAGAGGTGCCAGAGGCAGAGGCGACCGAACAAGAGGTAGCTGTCGATACTGAGCCTCACGCGATGTCCCTCAAAGGTTGGTTTTTGTAGTTCCTACAAATTTCACATGCCATTATCGATTGTGGTGATTTTGACTTTGAATGCAAAAGTGTTGAGATGATGGTGGTGCCGGAGGTGACCTTCGTCAGTTGGCTCGAGGGCTGTCGTTGTCTGAGTTCACAGATGATGATGAACAGATCGTTCAATGCCTTCAACATGTAAGCTTACTTGGTTTGCTCTGGTATTTTTCACATCTAGCTTCGTGCCATTATTGCTTGGGTTGTGCAGGCTCTTGATTTGTTGAAGGCCCGTGCGTGTAACCGTGCAATGGAGGTGGCACAGGGGGTGCACACAACTGAGCTTGAATTGGACAACACGAGATTGCGGTCGGAGCTTGAACAAGCTCGCTAGGTGCTAGCTGAAGCTGACGCCGCTCAGAGCTCATTGTCTGTGGATCAGGAGAAATTGGAGTGAGAGTGCGCAGGATTGCACACGGCCGTCGATACGCTCAAGCAAGAAAAAATTCCTGTCCTGATCGATCGTGAGGCTGCTGTTGCGGCGGAGCAAAAAAAGTTTTGGGACTACCGCATCGGCCATCGTAAAAGGCTTCATGAGCTTCATGTGGAGGGAGGGGGCGCACGGTGCCTGCATATCCTGAGAAGGGCAACACCATCGATGAAGTTGTCACATGATTTCAAAAAGAGATTCAGGCACTGCCAGATGCGATTGCGAAGGCAAACAAAAATTTCTTGGTTTATTGCCTCGTTGGGGTTTTGAAAATGCTGCAAGGACACGCGAAGTGCCATCACATCGATGGGTTGGGTGCTATTATGAACTCATACGATGCTTCCAACTTTGATGAAGTGCTGGACAATATAGCAAAGCTCTTTGCTCACATCGTGAAGAGGTGGTGGTCTTCATATGGCATGTCATATGTTATCGAAGCTTTTCGTGTCGAGTCAGAGGTGAGATTGCTTATTACTGCGTTGCAATATTCGAAGACTAGTTTCTTATTTTGTTTGTCCTACAATATAGGGTGAAGGCGGTGGTGAAGGTGCTCCACTACTTGCTGACGACACGGCGGGTCCTTCGTAACATACCGGTGATGACCACCAGATGCCACAGGGGAATACCGAGGCCGATCGAGGTGTTGCCAGAGATCAAGGTGATGGTGGTACTTGTAATCTGATCGAGGGTCACCCTGAGGCTGCCGGAGGCCGCGGTGATGAGGTGTGATGAAGGATTTAATGCTTGAGATGTAATAAGAGATTCAGTTTACTTGAATTTTGAATAATGTGCTTGACCTGCGCAAGGTTCGTGCTACCCCGGTCTTGTGCTGGCTTCGGATATTATTATCTTGGACGTCCCTCGACGTGATGTAACTGAAGTTTCATTTTGTCATTTTTTTCTTCGAAGGCTAGGTCTCATCCCGTGGAAAACGCAGGTGCCGCACCTGGTGAGTCATCAAATACGAGTGTTGAGGAGCTCTGGCTGGGGATTGATGTGTTAGATGAGGCTGGACTCTAAGGTATCTCCATGGTCATGGCGCATGAGCCGTTGGGGGGTGAAACATGTGCATAGACCAAAAAGCTCTGATAGATTCATGTGTGGACCTCCAAGGATCAAGAAGAAAAGGCGAGGGTAGCATGTGCGTAGACCGAAAAGCTCTGATAGATGGAGCTCCGGGTTCATCATCTGCCCCATCGTGTGGTTGTGGTGGGGGCTCCATGAAAAATAAAGCTGCGTGGATTTTAGCTAATGCTTCCGGGGCGATTTCGCCCTAGATGAGACGTTCATTTGTTGATAGTCAATATTCACCTTCAGTCGGTACGGATCGAAGTGAGTGGGAGATAATTTTAGAGGAACTTATACGTATGGAACTCCTTATAAAGCAAGAGCCTGTGAGTGAAGGTGGAGATCAATAAGATGTATTTTATGCTCATGTGTTGTGTGCATTTTGATGCTTGGACGTTACCTTCGCTTCCGTGTGAGTTATGGTTGAAAATTTGCATTTCTAAGTTGAACCAAAAAACATCACCCTCTCCTTCGACTGTTGGTGCAGCAGAGCTGGCTTCAGTGGACTAACGGTCTTTTAGTTTTCAGTTATGTTGTTGTCTTTAGGCATTTTGTGGGCGTGTGCATTGTGATTTACGCTGCAAAAATCACCAGAGAAGAGATGTTGCATTGCAATGCAACCCATTGTGATGCAACATCTCTTTCTGGGGCCCTGGGGTCATGCTAGAATTGCTAGTTAAATGGATGTAACGTTGTCCTAAATGGCAATATGGTACTAAAATTTGTGCGATTGTCGTTGGGAAAAAAGGTCACCATTGCCCTCAAGCATTAGTTCGGTGGAGCCAACATCGGCAAGCTGACGGTTCTTTGATTTTTGGTTTTATGGGTCACCATCGTGCGACTTTGCGATTTGAACCAAAAAGTGTCACCCTCGCCTTCGAGCATTAGTTTGGTGGAGCAGGCTTGAGCGAGCTGATGGTTTTTTTATTTTTGGTTTGATGGGTCACCTTCGTGCGACTTTGCAATTTGAACTGAAAAGCATCACCCTGACCTTCAAGCATTAGTTTGGCGGAGCGGGCTTCGGTGAGCTGACGGTTCTTTGATTTTCAGTTTGATGGGTCACCTTCATGTGACTTTGTGATTTGAAACGAAAAGTGTCACCCTCGCCTTCGTGCGTTTTGGGTTGCCTCTTTTTTCATCGGAGGTCTTCTGTTTTAGCCCCTTGTATTTTAGGGTTGCCTCTTTTTCCATCGGTGGTCATTCGTTTGAGCCCCTTACATTTTGGGGTTGTCTCTTTTTTCATCGGAGGTCTTTCTTTTTTGAGCCCCTTGTGTTTTGGGGTTGCCTCTTTTTTGTTTATCAGAGGTCTTTCTTTTTTTTTCTCCTTGCATTTTAGGGTTGCCTCTTTTTTCATTGGAGGTCTTTCTTTTGAGCCAACAAGTGAAGGTTGCGATAATGCCCTTGGGTCGTGGCTTCAGCTTAGCGGGCGTAACAGCTTTTGTTGAATGCAAAGCTAGCGTTGCTAGGGATTTCGACGGTGGTGGTCGATGTTTTGGGGGAAGAAAGTTTATATTGCTGCTTCAGGGTTACAAAGGCTCTGCCTCAATAAAAACCTCACGCCCCCGTGGGCTTTCCCTATGAGAAAAAGAGTATGGGCCAGAAGAAAATAAATGCATGGATTGAATCCTAATGACAAAGGATCATTTATATGTTATGAGTCTTGTGCCTT
>VSTD030000040.1:0-22478 GCA_008808055.3 Sporobolus alterniflorus | reverse complement strand
AAAGCTAACTCCCCATATCCACGAAGTTATAGCATTTACAAAATGGCTAAGTGCTAAGCAGATTCTGCCAAAAAGTGCCAAGTCTGAAGTCTGTGTTGTATAGCCATATTTGGACCCTTGGAACAAATACTTTCCTAACTCAAAATTATATAAAATTTGCACAATTGTAGACCATGTCATCAGGTACAATTTCTCTTTTAAGAGTGGGGACTAATTCTGCTCCACTTAATTCTGAAAAATCGATGACTGAGATTAATGGTCCACACTTTTCAGAATTTGGAAGACTTCGAATTTAACTCTAGATTTAAAAATTCACCAACAGTTAGGGTCTCTCAAACATGTGATTTACATAATCATGTGGATTAGAGACACAGGGTGTTACAGGTAACTTGCATGAAAGGGTAACACGGTCCTTAAGGTCAACACATCTTTCCTGCTTTACAAACACACTCTTTGTTGCTTTATATGAGCCTTGAGATATTGGACACGCTCTTTCTAATTTGAGTTGGGTGAATGCCATGCATGAGGAGTTATAGAACTTTGAGAGAAACCAAGTTTGGACCTTAGTTGAGCCTCCTCGTGATGTGAATGTGATAGCAACCAAATGAGTTTTCAAAAAACAAACAGGGGGAGGATGGTGAGGTTGTGAGGAACAAGGCTTGCATTGTTGCTCAAGGTTTTAGTCAGGTAGAAGGTATAGACTTTGGGGAAATATTTGCTCCTGTTGCTCGCCTTGAGGCCATTATGATTCTTTTATCCTTTGTCGCATCCAAGGAATTCAATCTCTATCAAATGAATGTGAAAAATACTTTTCTAAATGGTGTCATTCAGGAGGAAGTGTTTGTTAGGCAACCCTCAAGTTTTGAGAACCCCAAGTATCCTAATAGAGTGTACAAGTTTTCAAAGGCTTTGTACGGGCTTAAGCAAGTGTCACGGGCATGGTATGCTAGGCTTAAAACCTTCTTGCTAGAGCATAGGTATATGATGGGGAGTGTATATAAGACTCTCTTTACTCTTAATCATGGCAATGAATGTTTTACTTGTTCAGATTTACGTGGATGGTGTCATCTTTAATGGCACTTCTCATGTGTGTGTGTAAAGTTTTTAGAAAATGATGAAGAATGAGTTCCAGATGTCCATGATGGGAGAACTAACATTTTTCTTAGGTATCCAAGTCAAGCAAACAAAGTAAGGTACCTTCGTATATCAAGCCAAGTACACGAAGGACCTGATGAAGAAGTTCAACATGATTGAGCTATAGCCTGTGTCAACATCGATGAGCACGACAACTTCGCTGGATCCAGATGAAAATGGCAAAGCTGCTGATCAGAGGGAGTATAGGTGTATGATTGACTCCCTCCTGTACCTCACGGCAATACGACCAAACATTCCGTTCGCCGTGTGCTTGTGTGCGCGCTTTCAGGCTTCTCCATGCTCTTCACATCGGACAGTCATTCAGCAGATTTTCAGGTATCTAAAATACACACTCGAGTTTGGGATTTGGTATTCTGCTTCTTCATCGCTTGATCTTGTTGGCTTTTCCAATGTTGATTTTGTAGGTTGTGGGATTGACTGAAAGAACACTTCTGGTACACGTCATTTTTGGATCTTTTCTTGTTTGCTGGTCTTTTTCAAAAACAATCTTCTGTTACTCAATCCACCACAGAGGCTGAGTATGTAGCTGTTGCTCCTAAATCCTATGCATTGTGCACACCATGAGAGACTTTGGAGTGATCTTCGAGAGAGTTCTCATCTGTGACAATGCCAATGCCTTCTCTATAGACAAAAACCCAGTCTTTCACAAAATAATGAGACACCTTGAGAGGAGACATCATTTCTTGAGAGACCATGTTGGAAAGGAAGATATCGAGATGAGATATATTGATACAGAGAGACAGTTGGTTGATATTTTCACCAAACCCCTTAATGCTTCTCGCTTTGCTGCTTTGCGGGGGGAAATTGGTGTTTGCCATTTTTATGGCTTGGTTTGAGGGGGAGCTTGTGCTTTATCTCTTATATACTTTATCTTCATCACTTTGCATTTCTTTCATATTCAGCTAAGTTAACCTTGCTTTACTTGTTATACTAGTTTGTATTTGGTTGATTATGCTTATCATTATGCTAGGGTGAGTAGAAATAAGATGTGAAACTCTTTTGCTAGACCATTCTAGATAACCTGTCATGATTGTAGTGTTGAGCACATGCTGAAACTTGACAATTCAATTAATTGCTTTTGTTCACCACATGTATAAGTGCTTTTATCTTAATTGAGACTTAATTTTTGACTTACTGGATAAGTCTTGATTTGAGCAACCTTGGTTAGAGGAGTAAAATCCTATGCCAAATATTTAGCTCATGATGGGACTTGAAAGAGGTGTATGCCTCTTGTGTCAAAAGTGCACACTCATTTATCTTATGCATAAAACTTGCCTAAAATTCAGTTTTATCCTATGCTTAATGATAAATTCCAATATAGTGATCTCAAAGCCACAGGGTGTTTATCATACTCAGTCGTATGACCCTTCATGTGGTTTAGAGATTATTTGAGAAATATCCAATACGGTGATCTCAAAGTTCTGGGGTGTTTGCCGTACCCAGTTGTGCGACCCTCCATGCGGTCTAGAGATCATTAGAGGACTTAAAATGAGTAAATTATTGAACTTAGTTGCTTATTCACTTGCATGATTACTCACTTGTACAAACTGAGTTATTAGTTGCATATGTGAGCGTCTGGCAAAGCACGCGTCTCGAATCTTTGTTGCTCACTTTGAGATGATGCCTAGCAAATTTATATATGCTTGTTTTGGTTGAGATAGGTGTCCTTATACTTATGGTCGACTTGCTTAACTTGCTTATTCACTTCATGTCATATCTTGGCTCATGGCTACTTGCTTGTTATCTCTTGTGGTCCCTTTGTGAGAATTCACTCTTGTTTTGCAAGTCTTGGCATAATGGTTGAGTATAGTTACTTAAATACCTGCTTGTATACCTAGTGAAGCACCCTAATTTTGATCTCATGCATAGCATCTCATTCTTCTCTAGGATTGTGTTTGATGAGTTCATTGACAAAGGGGGGGGGGGAGATTGTTCATAAAGTTGGTAGAACTCATACTAATCGGATGGTTCAGAGAAGAAACATGATAATGTCTATCGAATGGGGAGAGCTTGCATTAAGAGTGTTAGGGGGGATGAGATTGCATTGAGAACGTTAGAGGGAGTATGTTTCAGGGGGGAGCTTTTGAGATTTGAGTTTTGTTTCTGAACTTTTCTTAGCTCTTTTCTGCCATTTTGCTTGGTTTGCCGCCTTTCGTGCCATTTGCTGGCTTTGCGGTTTTTCATTCTTCGAGATGACTTTCTTGAGATTTTCTTTGGCTTTTGGTCTTCTAGCTGTGCTTGATATGTCTTGGATTTGAAATTCAAACATTGTGCCTTTGTTGTCAATGTGCTCATCAATGGGGAGATTGAGAAACCAAGTGGTCAGTACCTTCATTTGATTGTGATGAATAATTAACTTGCCTCGGTTTGAATTCAAATATGGGAGATGTCGGTGGTTCTACCTCTATCTATCTTGTGTAGAGAATCACGTTTTCTTGTCTCATGGTGTGCAGGTGACATGTGAGACATGGCGGGCATCAATGAGGATCATGACAGGAGTAGGAGATCTGGTGCAGAGGACCGAGAATGGTGAAGCACATGTCGGGTACTCGGTGGCCGGACGGTCATGTAACACTATGTGCGGTATGCACTATGCACAAGGAGACGAGGAACGCATGTTTCTTGATTTGTGATCAAAACCAAGGTTGACGGTTTCTCCCGGTTTGGCCTCAAAACCGGTGGCTTCAGGTTTCTTGACTTGGCCTCAAAATTGATAGCTACGGTTTGCTGATTTGGGCCTCAAAATTGTGACGTCCCCACCCTTCACAAGGAGGGTTAGTCGTAACCAAGATCATTATGGGGTGTCATTACCGAAGTAATAATGCATAATACAACACATACATAAGTAGCCCGAATAAAAGAATTATTACAATAGCTTTTGGTTTATATCAGAGTAATTAAGTAAATCAAGTTTTTGACATTTTTTAAAGTGGAAGCGGAAGCAAACGTAGCACCAACACTCAACGACGACAGGACAATCATCTTGCCCTAAAGATGACGCCCTCAGAACGGCTCACGCCGAGAGAGAGAGAGAGAAAAAATACACCTGCAAAATAACATATAGGCAAAACCTGAACAACTGAAGCTCAGCAAGACTGACCCGTCAACGTGGCCATAAATAGCTAACTCCTAGCATGCAAGGCAAGAAGGGATGAGCTCTATATCTATGCCAAGCCCACACTAGGAGTCGATCCTTATTTTCATCATTTTAATCATGTAGTAAGATTATTAAACTGTAAGTAAAGTAAACCTGAACTAAACCATACAAGAGTTGCCAAACAATTATTAAGTAAAGCAATTGCATTAAATCATCATTAATCATTAATCCAGTAAATTACTACTTGATGGTAGGTACGAAATAAGTGGTTACTCATATCCGAGAGTCGTGTCGATTCGAATTGATGTACACCCTGCAGGGAAAATCTGACCAACATGTCATACACCCTCCACACTCAGATTTGCGTATGGTTCCAGACCATACATCTCACGTGGTTCATGTAGGGCACCCTTCCACTGGTCCCCACAAAGTCAAAATAGGCCCCTACACCAGGAAGAAGTCTTGGCGACCAAAAACAGACTGGCCCGGCTGTCGCCTTGGATCACCTCATTCCTCCCATACGACAACCTTGGAGTAGGGGAGACAGGTTTTGGCCCAATGATTACATAGTTTGCTCGGCTTACTAGGCCCATAAACACCAACAAGCGATCGATACGTTCAATACTTGCTCACGGGTACCAACCCCTCGGTCCTTAACGGACACAGGCGGGGCAACCACACAGAAACCTCAAAATATCCACAGCACTCTCCCCGTCCTTCCCTTCTAAGTGTTCCACTGATCCTCCATTAATATCCAAAATATGAGTGTATAAGCACCTATTGCCGACACGTGATCTTTTGATCACTCAGCGTCTACCGACACCTATGTCTACGTCTAGCCATTTCTAATGACATGTAACTATTATAGCAAGGATAAACAAGGATAATCAGGAAGGAAATCTTAATGCAGCTACAGTGCCATACAAATTCTGTAAACTTAATGCACAATCAAACTGTAACATAAATACTGATTTAAAACAAAAGTCAAGGAATATAGGTGGGATGCATCAGGGCTTGCCTCTTGCTCAGGGAAAAAGGAAATGTTAGTCTCCTCGCATCTTGACGCTTGTGGACCACTGTATTCTCTTGTTTTTGCTCCGCGTGACCTATCGTATGCATAGACGAATCATAATTACATGATGCAATATGAAAGTTAAATGCATGAGTTATGTTGTAACAGTGGAGATAACCATATATATGTATTTACTTTTGTATAAAGCTTTTATGTAATTTACCTTTGGTTACCATGATTTACAATTTTAGTTAAGCACTGAAAATTTAATAACATAAGAACTATGAACTTTCTGAATGTTCTGGAAGGCCAAAAATGATGAGGATTTTTCTAGACCTTGGGGATGTAATGAGGGAAACATATTCAAAATTTAGTTCTATAACATGTATGAATAAATTACCAAAATTCAAACCATGCAGAGCTAAGAAAGGAAATAACTGATGGAATAAGAAGAGTTTGAAGATTCTACTTGGTGAGCTCTTCAAGAATAACATGGAGAACTTGCATGTCAAGTATTGTGAATTTAGCATGCACAGAAAAGGAGATATTGATTTATCATTGTTTTAATTCTCTAAAATTTGTAGACTAAAAGAACAGTAATTAAGAAGAACTTCCTTCATGAAAGATGTAGTTCTATATGAAGAGATTTCAACCAAATTTACTTCATATTTTTCTGAGCTGTAGTTTATTTGTTTTGAATTTTCAAATTTCGTAAATGGACAAGTGTAAAATGACGAGAGTTTTGTTGTCTTCGGCATTTTTTTCACACATTGGCGACACCATCGCCTAGCGCATGGCACTATACTGCGGCATGGGTGAGAAAGAGAGGAAGGGAGGGGCCCATGGTGGAGGCGGCTCGACGCAGAGGACGACGTGGCTCTCGGCACGGACGGACGTCCGCTTGGCGTGGCTGCACGAAGACGGCAGCTACGGTTAGTCACCGGCGGAGCAGCGGCTCGACGTGGCTGCACCGAGTGTGGAGGCAGCTCTGGCGAACAATAATGGCAACAGCTTCATGCTTGCTCGGGGAGGTAGAGGAACGGTCGACCCCTAGCTCTGGCGGCTTCGGCGCTCAGGCAGGTGGCTTGGCCGGGTTGCGGCAGCTCGCAGGCGTTGGCTGCTCCAGCGGGTGGGAGCGTTGGGCACGGCACTTGCACCCTTCAAATAAATACTTTCTAATCTCTATAATTTTTATAGATTTGTACACACGTAGAACAATTCATCAGTAATAATTTATCTTTTGGGAGTGTAGTCTAATTCGACATGAATGAATTCTAAATATTTTGTAACTGAGTCTATCGGTCCACACTAACCAGAACTTAACACTTTGAATTTGAATCCTAGTTTTTAAATTCTAATTTCAAACTTCTGAGGACTTAGATTTGTTCTTGCCTTATTACTTAATTGTAACTTAAGTAATTGCTTAGGAGTTCTGGAACATGGGGTGTTACAAAAATCACCGCGCTAATTTTTTGCTTTGGATCAGTTATCGGTTGCGCCATAATATTGAATGTTGAATGAGGACGGCGCAGGACACACGTTGAGATCTATTGGCTTGTTTCACTTGAAAACAAGTCGGGGTAGGATTTTGTAGTCTGGTCTCAAAACTGGTGGAGGCGCGGTATGAATGGTGCACGTGACATCATCGTGGAGGTCACATGAAGATGAAGCTAAAGACGAATGTGTCAATACGATGGGCTGCATCGAACCTGCTACCCTTACTTTACCGTTTTCACTATATTATGCCCCAGAGGCATTTCAGTTTTTAGTATTGTGTTTGTGCCTTTAAATAGGACCCTAAGGAGTTGGCACTTCTTAACACTTCTCCTATTTTCATACGCACTTCTTAGATTAGAGAGTGTGAGATAAAGATCTGAATTTTGTTTCCAATTAAATGAGAGATGGATGACGTTGATCTCCATGATTCAATGTAAACCTTGTTCAGTTGCCATGGAGCAAATTTCTGTTTTTAGATATTGAGTTTCATCCCTATTTTGCTTTACTTGCATTTTGAATCTGGACGGTGCGGTCTTTTTCGTGACTCTCGCTTGTCGCAGTCGAATCTGAGTTCCCACCGTTTTTCTGTTGTCGGTCTTGGATCGAGTCGCGCCCCAGTCGATTTTCTACTTCGGTTTTCTTCATCGTTCTTCGTCTCGATACGAGTCCTTGGTGGCCACGCCGGTCTGATCTGTTCCCGTCGGCGGTCGCGGGTCCTGGATTCCGATCTCACCTTTTTCTTTCGGTCGAGCGGAGTCCTGCAATCCGGAGTCGTTTCTCCCGCTTGAGTTCCTGTTCGTCGGTTATTGCTCCAAGGCCTCACTTTTGTCGATTTCGTTTCCCGCCGTGGGCCCTCGGGCAGCACAGGATTCTACGAGCGCCAGATGCTCGGCCTCCGGTTTTCGTCTTGGCTCGGTGTTCGGTCCGCGCGTAGAAACGTGCTGAAGCCTGCTTGGCTTCCCGAGTTCTTTCCCACCGGTCAGATCTGAAGCCCTTGCTTCATTTTCCTGTGAGCTAGTGCGCCGCGCAAGTCGTTCCTACTCGTGTTCTTCGAGTTTTTTCCTGCCCGTAGAGCCAGTCTCCGCTCTGCAGTCGTCGCGCTCGATTTTTCCTTTCATCCGACTGAAGCCCATCGAGGCGTCGTTTTAGCCGCCGGTTACCCAGTCCTCTCCCGCGGTGGATTAGCTGTCCCGGACCCGGACCCGGTCCCGGTGCCTGACACATGGTGCCGCGGACATGTTCTCAGCCACCGGTCTTGTTCTTACCGTCGGTTTAGTGATCAAGTTTTCTCAGTTTCTCATTATGCTTTTCACAGTAAATTATTGATCATATATGAAAGGTGTGTGATAAAATGCACGTGAGGCTGTAAATGGTGTAGGGATGAGATGTGCTTCGGTTCTTGACCCAGGCCATTGCACGTCTATTCTTGTGACTTGTTGAACTCATGGGTTGTGGGCTTGCTTGAACTATTTTACGTTCTGCTGTGATTTTATGTTTTCTAACCTGATTTCAAGGGACAATACATTTTCAATATCTGTGTTATCTTATCGAGTAAGAAGAGAGGTGTGTTGGGTCTGATTTATGACATAGCCTAAATTCTCGTAGAGAATTTTAATTGGTTCTTATTCACCCCCTCATTAATCATTTTAAAGTTTTGCAAATTACACTAAATAAATTAATGAGTTGGATGCTAAAGTGGATATTGTGCATATCAAGAGAATTGGTATTGAGTAGTTAGTGAGTTATGTATATATAATTAGAGTAGATTCCAGATAATTTTATAATTTTATTGTTTTTCATTATATAAATTTAGTTTAAAATTAAATTTTACATATTTCAAGATGATATTATTTCTTATGTTCAAAAAATATGAAAAATAGACTCAACCTAGGAGGAACTGGGTGATTTTTTATTAAGAGGGAGAAATAGGCACCTAAATTCACCTCCAAGGAAGTCAAAACTGGATGGTGGGAGTGTAATATCCTAACCTACGCTACCTGACCAACTCAGGCAAGCTTGAGATGTTTAAAAAATAATTATTCATAAAATTGCTTTTAGAGTAAAGTGCATGACGGTCCTTAAACCTTTAAAGTAAAGTGAACTGAGGTCTCCATGCTCTGACTCCCTAGACTTAGCCTCGGATGTCATCGGAGTATTAAGCTTATTACTATCATGATCCACTATGTTGGTGCATGTACAGAACTGATGTAGAGGCTGAATATTCTGGTGTAGAGGCTGGGACTTTTGTTTTCATTCCTGATGAAATAATATTCTCTTAAAAAACAGAGCCGGTAAAAACGTGGCTTTCTTTATGCCGCCCATATTGGGTAGTGGGGCAGAGTGAGTGAGGAGCCAGCTGAAACAAACCAATGCCAACAGGGCACAGCTCAGGATCCAGCTGCGACTGTACCATGATGTGGTGGTGCTCGGTAGTTTTAAATTTCAGAACTAAAAAATCTTATACTAGTAATAACACCGATGCTGCGAGATTTTAAAATATCTTTTACGTAATTTTACATGTCGATAAGTTATTAGAAAAATAAAAGATGATTGTCTAATTTATCACCGTATGTGTCGTTGTATGAAGAGACGATATACATGGGATGATAGTGAAAGGGAACGACGGTGGTAGGTAGAGCTCTGACGACTTGCTGCTGTGGCTAGGGAGAAGGCAAAATAGAGACGCGGTTGAGTTATAGAAAGAATGACTAAGGTTGAGATAACCTTTTTTATAGCAGTGTATCGTGAGAGTCGGACGATTTGGAGAGGGTGGACGGCAGTGGTGGTGCTGATTCATTGCTTTGGTTTCGACTCAAGAGGAGAGTCGACGGGATGAAGCATTGCCGAAAGATGAAGTGGAAGCAGCGAGCTGGTCTTGCCTCAATGGAAGGAAGCATGACACAGCGCAGGGGCATGATGACGTTGACCCGAGAAGAGGCGGCACCGGGGAAGAGAAAGGAATGAGTCGACGCCAATGGGGTTGACACAAATCTTACTGGATCAAAAAATGAAGAAAATTCACACGGTTGATTTAGTTGCTACAAATGGACGGTGAAAATTTGAAGCAATGATGAGTTAATTTAATTTTTTAAAAAACATATGCAAGTCAGATATAGTTTTATTCATCTCATCGTGTAGAATATAATTGTGAAAACAAAATTTTAAATAAATATCATATCAGTGAGATAAATCATTTTAAAGTTTTATTATTATGCAAAAATGATGTGATAGATGATGTTAGACAAATGCTGACGTGGAATGAACTAATAGAATGTTGATGTGTATACCTTACATGCTAAGAGAATTAGTTTAAATGACCATTAGAACATCTTCATTAGAGATTTTAAACAAGGTAATATTTTAAAATATAGAGCTTAAATCTATAAAATAATCTTCAACAGTAACTTTGTTTTATAAAAACTTGTCAAATAATTATAGAACTTAACCTCTCAGGTCCTAAGTATACCGCATTACCTATTAGGGGTCATCGTCATTTTCACATAATTATCAATATTTTATTTTCTAATAATGTGATTTCTTTCCTAATAATGTGATTTAGGATCTGATTGTTAGAGAGAACAATTTTTTTAGGGCTCAAAATGAATAAACCAGTAGCTAAATCAAAATATAGAATATAAATATACTACTCTTTGTTAGAAATGTTCTTAGTAAGTATTGTCTATATAGCTAGAGTTGGTAGGATCTAGAAGAGAAAAAAAGTTCCTGCCCTAGGAATTTCCAAAATATTATCATTTCCGAGCCAATCTTGAGAGGTAGCTTCGCCAGGTCGGGGTGCGGACCCGGAGAGGGTGCGGACCCGGAGATTCAAAACTTCACTGTCGTTTTCTTGCTGACACAAGCATTCTCCTCCATGTATGAAGGTTGACGAGCCACGCGTGTGTCCATCACCCTCGCATGGCGCCGTCCACCCGTTGGCAAGTTGGTTCTCTCCAAAATCTATTAGTTGTGCTAGAATAATCATGGATATATATATGATCCTACAAATTTCTTAATCATCCCTGGCCTCCCGCAACTTTAGTTTTGCCCTTCAAGAAGTGCACCTCCATATATAATCCTAATCTGATCTACAAGAGGTGGACCTCCATATTCCAAGAGAAAGAAAAAAATGACCTACTATAGAGATGAAATCCGCAAAAGATCACTTAAACCTTCTGCAATTTTAGACAAAATGGCTTCCAAAGACACCCATGTTTCTTTTTCAAGAAAAAAATAAAAGTCTAGGAATAACTGAAAAAATATCATTCCGAGCCAATCTTCAGAGATACTGTCGCCACACGGGTGCGGACCAGATGATCCGAATCGTCACCATCCTTTTCTTCAATTCATGGCACAAACAATTCACCGTCCTTTTCTTCAATTCGTTGGTTGCGCCAGAATAATCTCCTAAGATACAAACTACAACGCCACCAGGCGCCAACCCCTGGGCCCACGACCCCAGCCGCCGCCCACGTATCTCCCAGCGCCGCCACCTCGGAACGCAACTTGGCATGTGGCAGGAGATTCACCAGGACAAGGACGCGACGCAACACGCCGGACAAGGCGTCGTAGCCACGGAACCGCCGACTCCAGCCTGCACACCCGCGACGCGTGGTGCGGTGCTTCGCGGAGCCACCACACCGCGCCAATAGTGTTTGCTTGGTTCCGGCACTCTGGCCTCCAGGGTCCACACACTTCACATGCGTGGTATTTTTTTACCTTGCCTTATAATTTTGAGTACTTACTATTTTCTCTTCTATTATTGGCGTACTAGTACAAAAAATTCATTGTAGTGATAAAATACCGTTCTACACTTACAAGGTCAGCACTACAATGATATTGTAGTGACAAGTGTTGCTGACGTCAGCAGTCTAAAAAAAGTAGCAACAGACATTGCCTCTTGTATCAGTAACTCATTATATGGTTTCACTATTTTGTAATGCAGTGTCCAACCAGAGCTAGCAGGATGGGGTTCTTCAGCTTTTGTGATAAGTCCAAACAGGCAAGTTGTCTTGTATTCTCAAATGTGATTCTTCAAACTGCTCTGCTAAATTCAATGAACTTTATTGCTACATTATTTTGCAAGTTTTAACTTCTACAAAATATGGTGCCACAATAGAGTTTCCCAAGTTTGTGCGTAAGATAAACTACTTTAGTGAATGACTTTGTTTTTGTGCCATGTCAACTTTCTTTCTACCTATGATTTGAATTGATGTTAGATTCATAATTCTAAAATCTTAGTCCACTATATATGCAATCTGTACCCATTTGATTGAATTGAGTTGTACATAATTTGTACTCACTGTGTAATTTGTCCATAGTAGAGTGTCATATGGATGATGTGTGATTCATAGTCGGAAATCCAGGCCAGGTTTACCTCTCTCTCTCTCTCTGCGGAGAAAATTTGTGTTCACTCTGCTAAGCTTCGAAGCTTTCAAATCATTTGCATTTTGTAACAATTGTCCACACACGAACACAAATTTGCCGAGCATGAACAATTAAGTGGTAGCTAGTAGATAAACTGTCCGATTAAACGTTCGGATGAACGTGGATACAGTAGAAAGGGAGAGGAGCAGAAGAACAACTTGGGAAGGAATAAGAACAATTCAGTTACAAGCTAGCTGATTCCCTCATCTCGATACATTACAACTTAATGGTCAGCCGTCTGAGTTGGGCTACTACAGGAAACTGCTGAACTTCCAACAGTTAAGAGCCGATGGAAGATAAGGTAAAGCTGATGGAAGAAGCCTTTTTCCGTAGCCTTTACCTTATCTTCTATCAGCTCTTGGCCGTTGGAAATTAGTAGTTGAAAGTTATGTAACTTTTGTGCCACCGGCGAAAATTACGTAACTTGTGTCAGTAAGTTTGAGTCGTTGGAAGTTAAGGGGGTCGGGTTAACTTCCATCTGCCACACTGGCCAATGGAAGTTAAGGCTTAACTTCCAACGGTAACCAATGCCGATGGAAGTTAACCTGACTTAACTTCCAACGGCTAACCTAGCTGATGGAAGTTAACCCGGCTTATCTTCCAATGGCTATGGTTAGCTGATGGAAGTTAAAGTCAGGTTAACTTCCATCGGCTGACCATAGCTGTTGGAAGTTAAGTTTTTTTTTAAAAAAAAATGGGAAACATATTTATACATGCTCAATTCATAGATCACAGAAATACATAATACATCACAAAGTCATCAAATTTATCACAAAGTCATCAAATTCATCATACAGTCATGATACTCATCACAAAGTCATCAAATCCATCACACAATTATGATACACAAAGTCATCAAATCCATCACAAAGTCATCATATCCATCACAAAGTTAATTCATATCACATCATGGACAAGTCACCATGCAAAAACTCACATGTTGTCGACACATGTTTGGTTGGAGTGGCCGCTGCTACCTCTTGGAGTGGGCTCGTTTCAATGTGAACTTGATCCTCCATTGTGACCGACTGGAGAATGCAAAAGTTGAATGACATAAAACATATTGTTAATTGAAAAGATTGTTATATCAACGGAAAGAATATAAAAAATGACTTGGGAGAGATATACCTGACCTCCAGGAGGCGAGCCAAACGGAGGTGGTGGTGGGGGGGGGGAGCAGTGAACTGTGACATGTCAAATCCTTGTTGTGCCATCATTTGCTATACAAGTTGTAATGCAAGTAATGAGTACTAAAATTATGCCTAACTGCTCTATTAGTTGTAATGAAATCACTCAACTTACATGAAGCATCGCCTGCTGCTGTGCAAAGCAAGCAGCGTAGTACTCGTCTCGCTGTCTCATTGTCTTCTTCAGTCTAATGATCTCAAGCTCATCTTCGGAGCAGCGACTGACGGAGCTAGTACTTGAGCTCTATGACGACAGAGCTACCTTCTGAGCTTTCACCTCCCTCGATTCAATTACTCCATTTAATATGGAATACCTACAATATACATTACAAAATTTAGTACGGCCATTAGATAGGCAATTTACTACCCTAGAAGCATTGCCTTACCGTTCATAACCCTTTCCACCCCCACTAGTGTACAAGGTCACTAGGTTGATAGGTTCTTTTCTCTAATTGACACCCTCTCCATGATGTCTCACAATCTCTTGACCATATTGCGCTTGAAAGAAAACCAACATTGCATGTTAGCAACAGAAGAATGGTGTAAACTCTAAAAAAATATTAACACCTCACTAAATGATCTGTGGCCGACTGAGAGCAGAGTTCATCTAGGTTCGAAGGATTTGCTGCTTTATGATGTTCAATAAAGACATCGATATCACTTGGCTTAGCACCATCTCAAACTGCCTGCAGTTATGAGTTAGTCGCATTACAACATATAAATTACTTAATAGAACATGACCTCTTACCATGCGTTTAGCCTTACAGACATGCCCATCAATGCCATATCTATGCGTCAGTTTCTTTCCACGATTAAGTCTTTTCTTCTCTAAAACCAGCTTGAAAGCACTTGAAGATCAGAGCTTGCAGAATTCAAAGTAATCCGCTTCACGGTTTTGGAACCATGGAATCCACACCTGCAAAAATATGGAGTTTGTGCATTGGATGAATATCAATCTCAAACGTTGAAGATCAAAAGACTTAGGATTCTTTACCTCGGTCAAGTAGATAGATGAAGAGCCCATCTCCTTGTTCATTTTTTGCCCTAGTATTTCCTTGTAATATTGATTGTTTGCCTGAATCCGAGCATATGAAATTGCATCCTCCACGACCTTGCGAGCATTAAGATTAAAGACCGCAAGTGCGTGATCTTGGTTGTTGCCCATTTCGCGCAAAAAAAAATGTAACTGCAAAACAAAATATGCATTAGTACACGGATAATGAAGAAATAACCATGAATAAAGAAAAATATGCATTAGTACCAAAAGTGCTCCCAAGTAGTGGTGATTTCTCAATGGCCATTTGGTAGTGTCGGGGTCTTGTACCCCGGGTACCGCGGGCCGGCAGTTATGGCCCAATAACCTAGACACGACCAACTCCACTAATAGCCAAACGATTCGAGTCGGGTACTCGGTGCTAGGGATGACCCCACCTCTCTTGGCCAAGGACAAGGGCCACCTATCCAAAGGGGATCCCTCGGGGGAGTGAAGCAAGCTAGACGGGACCCGGGCACCTCCCAGGAACCAAACAACAGACCAGGGCATACGGCTTGGAAGGAGCCACACCGTGTGGGACCCGCCTGACAGGGAACGATGGTAAGCCTCATGTCCTCCCACCAGAAGGTTCCTGATTTTTGGACTCCAAGGCCTTTTATGTTCGGGCTGAGGGACCTTTCCCCTTCCCTATGTGTAAACAATATGCTGCACCTAGGGACTCGAACCTTCTCCACCAAGGGAGGACCCACCGCCTTAGGAACTATCATACCCTCAGATAAGGATGGGCTGAACTCAGCACCGCCCCAAATGGGGTGACTAGGCTTAGCAATATCCATCTAAGTGCCCCGCCTCCCTCTTGAGAGGGGGACTTGGAAGATAAGTCAGGGGAACCTTCCTAAATCAGGGGCTCTACGCGCCCAGCTGAGGCTTATCGGTGACGGGCAGCGCATATATAAGAGCACCATGTTTGTGGCAGCCCACCATTTGGGAAGGTTTGGCCTCCAAGGAAGGCAGGCCCCACAAGGTAGTCACCCTTGGAACCTTCTCAAGCATCAACCACCTCACCACCCAGAATACAATAGGATTAGACAAGAAGACAATAGAGGAAGACATCACCACCAAGCAAGGACCTCGATAAGCAACATCTCCTAGAACCAACCCAGACGCCCATCGCCATGAATGGAAAAGGGAATAGGGAGAGGGAGCCTGGAAGACTCCAGAATAGGCTCGAACACTGTGGAAGCCTCCAACTGACCTTGGCAAACTGACCTTCCCAAGTCTGGACCCACTAGTCATGTAAATCCCTTCATGGATATAGAAATAAATAGCTTGTAGTTATCCAGCCGCCTCCTGGCTATAAAAGACCTCCAACTCTTTAGGCAGGGAAAACACAAGAACATTCCCCCCTTTCACTTAGCAAACTTTATGAGCCCTTAGCTCACCCCATTGTAACATTGTTCCTCTTCTTCAATTCAAAAAATGCTGGACATAGGGCTATTATATCGTAGCGGGGGCTTGAACCAGGATAAATTATAGTGTGCTTTATAGTTCTTCATAGTTCCCAAGACCACCTCGGAAGAGGAACACATGATCTTGACCATCGTATATCTTGCCAATGCAAAAAACACTGACAGTTGGCTCACCAAGTAGGGGAATTTGTAGCGTGCTTCTCCTCTTGACATTCCGATGGTTCCATCACCGAAGCTTTCGTTCACCGCCAACGATAACAACCCCACCGGCGTCGATCTCGCTCCAGGCAGTACCATCCACTTCAGCAGCCTGGAGTTCATTGCTGATCGCTTTGGCCACCCAAGTCTCTCCCCCAGGTGTGGGACTCAGGTGCCATGTTCGTAGGAATGGTCCACAACGGGTCGCCTTCACAGCGCACCCCCCTCGAGGAGTCCTCTGGCGACGACAGTGCCACATCCAGTGTCAAGGGGAGCTTGGGATCGCCTGACCTCGGAGGATGCAACGTGGTGACTTGGACGGACCTAATCATCGCTGCACCTATCCCGGAGTGCACTCCGGCCCTCCAAACCATCCCGACAGTCACGATGCTGACGGCGGCACCCCAGTCAGGAATGGATCCCCTCCCAGATCAATAGCAAGCCTACCAGGAGGAGCAACAAGCGCGAGCCCATGCCCAGTAGATCGACGTCGAGCGGTGTGCAGCTCAACAACATGATGAGCTAGCCGGCGAGCAAGCAGCACTCGACGTCCAGATGATTGAGTTGCAGTAACGCAAAGCCACGCTAGGGATAGAGCGGGCCGCTGCCATTGACTACACCAAAGCTCGAGCTCGGAAAATAGCCATCACCATCAACCACGAAAGTACGCCACCCCCACCTTTCTGAGGGCTAGCCAGAATGTAGCCGCGGTCATAGCACTTTTGGATACTCTACCCGCACCCTCTACGAATGGGTCAGCAAGGTTACCAATAGTTGAAGAATATCCTGGGTGTAGCCGTCGAGCAGCAGGTAGAGAGTTCACTCCAATGATGGACCGAGGTCTCCGTGTCAAGCCCAGGCTGATTTAAGGGTACTCGAAAAAGGACCACGATAGAGCACCCCACGACGGAAACCATGTCTACACCAGCGCGAGCCCCATCGTGTGTCCGACTGGGCCTTCCACGAGGACCCCTTTAGCCTATGGCACGCCGTCAATCTCATGTGGAAAACGATGGGGCACACGCCAAGTATTGCACGCGCATCCAGCGCCGCGGTGGGTGCCGCAATCGAGAATAGTGGCCCAAGGTGTTTGGGAGTAACGTGAATGATGCATGCTTCCTCAAGCGCTTTTGGGCACCCAACAATATTGTCAAGTATGATGATAAAACCAATCCCAACGTCTGGCTAGAGCACTACCGCCTCACGTGCAGGGCAGGCAGGGCGGATAGCGATCTGTTTATCATTCAGTTCCTCCCCATCTACTTGGCTGACACATCCAGAGCCTGGCTGAATCACTTGCCTAGAGACTCCATCGATAGCTAGGGGGATCTCAAGGAGATCTTTACTGGGAATTTCTAGGGCATGTACATGTGGCCTGGCAACCCCTAGGATCTGATGGGTTGTCGACAAAAATAGGGGGAGTCCCTGTGGGATTACAACCGGCATTTCTCCCAGAAATGCCACGAACTCCCAAAGATATAAGTTGCCGACGTTATATTGGCATTCAGGTCTGGCATGACTTAATGAACCCTGGTGCACGAGCTTGGCCGTGAGTAACCAAAGACCACTAAGGACCTCCTCAACATCATCACCAGGCACACCTCTGGCGAGGAGGTGGTTAGGGCTGTTTTCGTATAGTGCAGCAGAAAGGCAGCCCCGGGCAGTGGTAGGGGAGCGTCAACCATAGCTACTGACAAGGAAACAAAGTGGGGCAGCAAGAGCTATAAGAGGGGGAAGAGGCGGCAGCCCCAGCAAGTTGCAGTCGTTACGAATTGCGTCAAAGATAATAATGACAAGGACGTCGAAGACTCAGACAAGGAGCTCATGGTTGCCTTCAAGCGTGATTTTAAGCATCAAGTGCAGCTGTCTGTGGATCACTTCGAGAAGCCCTATCAAACACAAGCTGAAGGAGTGAACCATGATGAAGAATTATATGACCATGGGAAACCTGGCCAGAAACAAAAAGCCCAAGGGTGACTCGACAGGGAAGGTGGTCGTACCTTTTCCAGAATAGAAGGCGGTCATGTCGATTTATGGTGGACCGACCCCCCATGAGTCATACCACAAACTCAACTCATTGGTCGGGCGATCAACTCTGGGAGCGCAGCGGTCCCGGAGTACCTGCGTTGGTCTAAATCTCTAATCACTTTTGACTAGACGGACCACCCGGATAGCATCCCCACCTAGGGAGGTTTCCCCTCATCGTTGACCCGCTGACCGGGACAACCCGGCTTACCAAGGCCCTCATGGACAGGGGCAGCGGCCTCAACCTCATGTACCTTGATACCTTTGAGGGTTTTTGGCTTACCCCGGACCAGCTCCAAAGCAGCCCGCACCCATTTTACGGAGTGGTCCCGAGTAAGCAATCCGTCCCCCTTGGACGAGTCACCCTGCCGGTCACCTTTGGGGATGCAAGCAACTACCACACCAAAACGCTTGCGTTCAAAGTAGTTGACTTCTTTGGCCCTTGCCATGACATCCTCGGGTGGCTGTATTATGTCAATTTCATGGGCATCCCCAGTTACACCTACCTCAAACTCAAAATCCCCGAGCCCACCGGGGTCATCACCGTGGAGGTCAGGACACAGCAAGCGCTGGATTGTGAGCAGAGCAGCATCGAGCTGGATGTAGTTGCGGTCGTCATGGCTGAACTAAGGGAGCTCAGCCTCCGATTGCCCATGGCACCGCTCAACCCAGGGATGCCACTGACGTCCAATGTTTTCAAGGCGGACGAGGATGCTAAGGCCGTGCGCATCGACATTGAAAACTCAGCCAAAACCGTGTAGATCAGGGCCGGCCTAGACACCAAATAGGAAAGCGAGCTCGTCGACTTCCTCCAACGCAACAGGGACCTGTTTGCATGGAGCCTAGCAGAAATGTCAGGTGTCTCCCAGGAAGTTGCCGAGCACACCCTCAACATCAAGCCCGGATCAAAGCCGATCAAGCACGACTTGCGATGCTTTAATCAGGAGAAGCGCTGGGCCATGGGTGAAGAGCTATCTAGGCTTTTGGCTGCCAGTTTTGTGAAGGAAGTCCAGCTTCCAGACTGGATAGCCAGTCCGGTCCTTGTGCCAAAAAAGAATGAGAAATGGCGGATATGTGTAGAATACACAAGTGTGAACAAGGGATGCCTAAAGGACCCTTTCCCTCTTTCACGCATCGACCCGGTCGTGGACTTCACTACTGTGTGCAAACTCCTGAGTTTTCTAGATGCATAGTCGGGCTATCATCAGATCCCTATTGCCAAGGGGGACCAACCCGCCACCACATTCATTACTCCCGTCGGATGGTTCTGTTACGTAAAGATGTCATTCGGGTTAAAGAACGTGGGGCCACGTACCAACGATGCATGCAATCCTATTTTAAGGAACAAATCGGGCGTAATCTGGAGGTTTATGTCGATGACATCGTCGTAAAGACCCGGCAGAGCAATAGCCTCATCCTCAACCTGGAGGAAACTTTCACCAACCTCAGGTGTTTCAACATTAGGCTAAACCTAGAAAATGCACCTGTGGGGTCCCCTGAGGCAAACTTCTAGGGTACATCATCACCAAGCATGGCATTGAAGCAAATCCTGACAAGATCTCAGCCATCGCCGAAATAGGCTAGGCCAGGAATGTCAAGGATGTCCAATGGCTCATGGGATGCCCCGCCGCCCTCAGCTGTTTTGTGTCCTGTCTAAGGGAACGTGAGCTCCCCTTGTACAAGTTGCTAAAGAAGTCTGACTCTTTCCTCTGGACGGACGAGACACAGAAAGCACTGGATGACCTCAAACCTCTCATCTCCAAACCTCCGATCGTGGCCTCTCTAGAGCTTGGTGAGACCCTCCTCCTATACGTCATAGCAACCACCATGGTCGTCAGTGCCACCCTGGTGGTAGAGCGGGAGGAACCCGGGCACATCTATAAGATACAACGACTGGTCTACTACATCAGCAAAGTCCTCTCTGGCTACGAAACTCACCACAATCAGGTACAAAATTTACTCTATGACATTTTGATTACAAAGCGCAACCTCTTGCATTATTTCAAGAGCCACCCAATCCGGGTGGTGACCTCATTTGGGCTCAGACAAATTATTGAGGATCGACTTGCATGGGAAGGATAGCCAAGTGGGCACTCGAGCTTATGGGGCTCGACGTGAAATATGTACCCCAAACGACGATAAAATCCTAGGCCCTGGCGGACTTTGTGGCCGAATGGACCGAGACTCAGCAGCCACCCCCCGGTCACCGAAGAGCATTGGAGCATGTACTTCGATGGCTCCTTCACTGTCAACAGTGCCAGGGGAGGTGTAGTGCTAATCTTTCCTAAGGGAGATTGACTCCTTATGTTATTTGGCTACATTTCCACGCTACCAATAATGTGGCAGAGTACACGGCCCTGGTCAATGGCTTGCGCATCGCCGCCGAACTTGGAATACAGTGGCTCTACATCAGGGGAGACTCTGAGCTCATCATCAGCCAGGTAATGGGAGAGTCAAGCTGTCGCGACTCTCGCATGGCGGCTTATGAATGGGAGGTAGGAAGATTAGAGGAAAAATTTGACGGCTTCAAGCTCCAGCACATCCTTCACTGAGACAATGAGGCACCGATGCTCTAGCCTGGCTCGGATCAAGCCGCGAATCACCCCCTCTGGGCATGTTCACGCAAGATCTATTCAAGCCCTCTATCCGACTCGAGGAGGACACCCTAGCACTTGCGCTCGGGGCCTCCCCCGACGAAGGCGGGCTGGTCTCCGTACCAGGCACCCTGCTAGGGGAAGATGGCCCAGCGCCAACATTGGGAGATAGTCCTAGGGCCTCGGTCGGGCATATTACACCCGACCCGGGACAAGCAGAGGAGTTAGTAGCTACCGTCGGACCACCTAGCTCTGAAATGGATTGGTGAAAACCTATTACGGACTTTCTTCAGCTAGGAACAATACCAGACAACGAAACCGAAACCCGGCGCCTCACACGCGGGGCTGAAGGATAACTAATTCACGACAACAAGTTATATCGGCACAGCGCTACGAGGATCCTACAACGGTGTATTCCCCCAGAGGAAGGCAAGGCACTTCTCCTCGGCATCCATGAAGGGATCTGCGGGCATCAAGCCTCCTCAAGGAACATGGTCAGAAAGGCCTTCCGGTAGGGATTTTACTGGCCTATCGTAGCCAGCGATGCGACACAAATAGTGAAATCTTGCAGGGGGTGCAAGTACTTCACGAGGCAAGTCCATACCCTGGCCCAAGAGATCTAGACGATCCCCATCACTTGGTCGTTTGTGGTATGGGGTCTAGATCTTCTGGCACCCTTCAAAAAGGCACCCGGGGGCTTACCCACCTACTTGTCACGGTAGATGTTGATGTTTTGTATGCAGCTTCGCAAGCGCACAAAACTGTCAATGCAGCACTTCACCGGGAGTATTCTCCAGGTATTGTATTTATATTTTCCCTTGGGAGGAAGTACCTCTTTCATGTCTAAGATTAACTCAAGGAATAACTCAAGCTAGTACTACTAGGAGATACAGAAGTTACGTTAAGAAAACATAACAGACACACACTAGTTACTCCAGGTTATAGGTAAGCTAAGGTCTCACCTAGTTAGGAGACTCAAGATGAGGGTCAACTCCTAAGAATCTATTCTAGCTTTATCTATCCTAGCATGTTACCCAGGACTCCAAATCTTGGATGCATATAGTATGCTTTCCATTATCCCTTCAATGTTTTCTTTTTGATCCTACCAAATCTTATCTTTTGAGCTCAAACTCCTAAGTCCTAGCTTCCCCAAATCTCGAGACAAGATTCCTTTTAAGGGGGATAGTTTGTCACATCCCGAAATTCTCATTTCAGAATGTGAACCATTTTTTCACAAGAAACTTAAAATTTCCAAAAGAATTCATTTATTTTAACCAAAAGTGATTTTTATTTTGTATTTAAAATGAGTTCCTAAATATTTTCGATCTTCAAATGGTTCTTTTAAAACAATTCATTTCAGTTGTGAAACATTTTCAAACAAAGTTATTCAAAAGAATTTTCTTCTCTCAACATTCATTCGAAAAGGTTTGCAAAGGTTTATAAAATCCCTCCCTAATTGGAACCAAAGTTCATCTCGTCATAGAGCAATTCCCTTTTCTTCTGACTCATGAGAAATCAACCGATCATACCTTCTTCTCCTATGCATTGTCTTTCCTCTTCCATGGAACAATGTTCGTTCATATCCGTCTTCCATGGCTGCCACAAAGAGCTCCCAATATTGCTTCTTCAAACAGACTGAACATCCACCCTGAAGCAAAAGAGTTACTCATGCACTCTGCATTTGATTCCCACCAGTAGGAGACAAGACCATCCCCTGCTGACCATCAATTGAATATACTTTGTGGTCAACAATACTGCTGCCCTGACCTTCCTTTCCTTCTTCATTCTTGAGCAGTAACCATACATTTAATTATCCACTTCATTTT
>VSTD030000039.1:0-22481 GCA_008808055.3 Sporobolus alterniflorus | reverse complement strand
AAGGGGTTTACTCCCGATCGCACACATGATCAACAAGCCAACGCATACAAAAAGTAAGGGGCTCCTGATTGATGTCCTGTTCTACTCTTATACTTTTTACACGCGCAGTGCCTCATACAAAAAGCAAGGGCCTCCCAATCAATGTCCCATTTACTCTTATACTTTTTATACACGCAGCGCCATGAACAAAAAGCATGGGGCTCCCGATTGATGTCACATTCTATTCTTATACTTTTTACACATGTAGCACCACATACAAAAAGCAAGGGTCTCCCGATCGATGTCCTGTTCTACTCTTATACTTTTTACATGTCCAGTGCCACGTACAACAAGCAAGGGCTCCTAATCAATGTCCCATTCTACTCTTATATTTTTTACATGTGCAACACCGAGTACAAAAAGCAAGGGGCTCCCGATCGATGTCTTGTTATACTCTTATACTTTCTACACACGCAGCGCCATGTATAAAAAACAACAGGCTCCCGATCAACCTCCCATTCTACTCTTATACCTTTTACATGCACAACACCTCATACTAAAAGCAAGGGGCTCCCGATCAGAATGTCATTATACTTTTCATACACATTCATCATTGACATATTGAAAGCATGGGGCATCTATATATATCCAACATAAATCCGGTACTTAGCAGAATCATTTCAGTACAAGTTTATAAATTAATAATAGTTTATTGCAGCATGCAGAAAAGTTTTACATCTGGGCCTAATGTTGGGCCCCAGGGCTACCCTCATCATCCTAATCATTCGCCACTGAGAAATCATATTGGGACACGAAGTACTGAGCAGTGTCATATAGCTTGTTTATAAGCTCGTCTCACTCTAGTTCTTCATCATCACCAAAAGGATAATCTTTACAAAGCAGCTTCAGGTCAAGATCAGGGACTTAACTCTTCAGCAGCGCCACTACGTGTGCCACCGCTGAAAATATCACTACCGATGAAGAGTAGTCACGCTTAGAAAACATCTTCTGAGTGGATTCCAACACCTGCTTCTGGAGCTTTTTCTCTTCGCCAAGAGCCTGCAACTTGGCTTGGGCATCCCGCTCCCGAACCACCAATGCGTCAAAAGCAGCAGATTTTGAAGATAGCTCCTGATTGGTGGTGGCAATGGATACTCGAGTTGCTTCGAGATCCTCATTAAGAGTAGTAGTCGAAGCCCAAACAGCATGCAGGTCTCAGGTTAGAGCAGTGTTGGACTACTGGGCAGCATGAAGAGCTTGATCGGCCACCTGCCAAAAAGATTTCTCTTCAGCAAGCACCTTGTTGGCCGCTTCCAGCTTGGCAGTCAAGTCTGTACACAACCAGAAGAACAAGTTAGCAATAGCAAAGAACCATAAAGGGGTGAATAAGTAATATCATTCACCTTCCCGATCATCAACCATATTTTTCATGCGGTCCAGGAACTGGAGCACTCACTGGGCAGAGGCCCTAGCATTAGCATAGTCGTAGGCCACCAGTCCAGCTCCCACCGGGGTAGCAGCTGCCAAAGATGATGGATCAGAAGCAGCAACTACAGGAGGAGGTAGCATGATAGCACTTGGGGATTTTCTATCAGCAGGTTTAGATGCTTCAGTGATGTTTGGAACCCTACAAATATGAAGCACATCAGCATGACAACAAGTTCGAACTTGAAGAAGCAAAGTGTGAGATTACCTCAGCGTCGGCATTTTCTTTGCAAGCGGTGCCCGATGGAGCCTCTTTTGTGGAGGCTTATCATCAGAGGGTGCAGCCCCGACAACTGCACGTTTAGTCTATGACATCTGGCAAAACACCTCAAACATGCGTCCAAAAACAATCTCAGAAGCAACCAAGTCCAGGAGACTTTGAGGTCCGTGGTAAGGAGGGAGTTCAACTTCCGACATCATCTGGCAAAACTCATCATTGTCATCACTGGACAAAACAACATCCGCAATGACTTCGGGAAAAGATCATTGTATTCTGTCGAAGCATGATGACACTTCCACCGGCACCACTACTAGAGTAGCCCATTGTGTTTCATTGTTGGGGGGACTAAGGCTCTCATATGCTCAAGCTAGATGAACACAAGGATTTTTAAGTGGTTTAGGCCACCGGAGCATAAAACCCTACATCCACTGATGTTGTATTGTTGTGTGTGTGGCACTGTTCAAGCCTGAGTTGTAACTGTTCAGTAATGATGTCTGCCTGGTCCTTTTATAGCTCAAGGTCAGGCAGTTACATTGAGACCCAAGGCTCGACAGGTAGCCCTGGGGTGGTTGAAACCCTATACAATCGGGCATTAACTGCTAGGAATAGCAAATGATGTCTTCAGCAGCGTGGTGCGCATCTTGTCCTGTGCCCCTGCCATGTCACACATGGTTAGCGATATAGCGCTATCCTATCGGGTCACCTCACCACTGTAGACGTATCTTGTGAGTGGTCAACAGGGCATGTGTTGCACTGTAGCCATCTGTCTGCACATCTTGCATGCCTTAATAGTGTCACCTGCCCACACGTCTTGTAGGCCATACTTGCTCAGGCGCAGGGCCTTGGAAACATGTGAACATGCCATGGGAACACACAAGCCCAGCTGCATAGCTAGGCAAGCTAAGCCTTTCTTCATACTTGAGGCTCGCGGCCCATATGGAACCGTACGACGCGTGGTAGCACCGAAGCCCTCTCCAGCAGGGAGGTGGGGTCCAGAGCTGTGGGACACGAGGCAGCACCAGAACCCTACCAGGTAAGGCCCAGAGCTATAGGACACGTGGCAGCACCGGAGACCTCCTCAGCAGGGAGGCAAGGTCTAGGGCTGCTGGACACATGGAAGCACCAGAGCCCACCTCGGTAGGGAGGTGAGGCCCAGAGCTATAGGACACGTGGTAGTGTCAGAGCCCTTCTTAGTAGGGAGGCACGGTCTGGAGTTGCAGGACATGTGGCAGCGCATGGATGCATGCCCTGCTCCTTGTCTTGACTTGAAACTTCTATGTATGAGTACCTGGTCTACAGGGTACTGATAGTGGCCCCCAGGCCCACCTCTAGAGAGGCTGCAAACCCACAGGTGGGGCCAACACATCTTCACCCTGCCTAGTTTTTCTGAGATTTTACCTTGGCAGTTGAAGCGGTAGTGCGCCCCTAACACCGTGGATGCATGGTCGTACTCGATTGGTGAGTCATGGTGTAGTTCGCATCATGGGCACCGAGGAATTCACTGCGATGGTTCTCGAAACAGCAGTGATAGTCATGCACCATGCATGACTTTCATGGGGACGCTTCACCTTATTACCTTAAGTTACCAATTGTTTAACCCATGCCATCGGACAAGTCGGCTTGGGCCCCCTTATCATTAGCAGTGCAGGTTGCGTGGGGGTGATGGCACCGGGCACTGTGCATGACGCTTTCCCAAGCATCATGAGAGTGGGTAAAGAAGGCAATCTCATAGGTGGATTCACATTACCTCATTTTGCTTTCTTGCACCCAAACTCTCTGTCTTCTTCCTTTGCGCTTGAGCTCTCCACCATTGTATAGATCTAGCCCACCGTGCACAGCAATGGCGTCTAGCCTCTTTGTCCCTCGCTTCCGGTCGGATTGCGACAACATGCAGGTGAGGAAGCTACATGGATGGCAATCGGCGGAGTACAATGGGAGGGTACGGTGCAGAACCATTCTGCTCACTGACCTGCAGCATGATGAGATTGTCCTCTTTTCCTCCTACATGATGGCTGAGCTCACGCTCCCGATGTCCTCCATCTTCCTCATGCTGCTGGACAACTACGGTCTTCAACTCCACCACCTGACACTGCATGCCATTGCCTCGGTTGCGATCTTTGCCCACTTCTGCGAGATGTTCATGGGCATGCAGCCGTCGGTGCACTTGTTCTAGCTCTTCTTCACACTGTGAGCCTCTGGGAGGACTCAGACCCACCTAGGGGCCTACTACTTCCAGGGCAGGAGCAACCTATCAATGTCGTACAACACCCCCCCCCCTCAGCCACGGCAAATGGGACCACTGGAGGGAGGACTGGGTGATTGCACAGAGAGACTTCCATGACCAAATGGAGCTGCCAAATGGTGCCCCAATAGGAAAGCGTGATCTCTGGGAAAAGGTTCTCGATCTGCAGCATGAGTACGATCATGTGCTGAGGAGGATCAAGTTCTTGGTGAGGAAGGGCATGACGTCAATGATGGTACTGTCTGACTTCCTGTCTCAATGCATCGCCCCCATCCAACAGCGCGCTAACACCGCCTGGCTGTACATCGAGGAGAATGACATCACGTGGCTGGAGCGCGGCCACGGGACAGAGCTAGACCAGAAGGTGTTGGAAGCAATGCTAATGAAGCTGAGCTCTGACCTGAACTCTGATGACTTCATCAACCCCCCGCCGCTCTGCATGTCAATTTTCTTGGACCAGGCGGCGAGGTCCCTGCTGCTGAAGCAGATGCCCACACTAGACGAGATTGACATCGCAGTGTGGCATGCTGGGCATATCTCCTGGACATCTGATTCTCAGAGCGGATGCTTCCAGTGGCTGGAGGAGTGCGGACACCACCTCGACCTCTGGCAAAGGGAAAGGGAAGGTGGTGTCAACCGGGTCTGCTTTCAAAGCGGGCTCCCGATCACCATTTAGCGACGCTGGGGCATCATCTAAGCAGACTGCCCCTCCAGAGAAGAAGAGGAGGTTGGTTTGTGGTGACAGGAGCTCCGTCACAGAGCCTGTGTCGCAGGGGCAGCAGGCCCCAAGCAAGGCTACCATGGGGCAAGTACGCGGCTTAAGCGGTAGCAGACCCTCAGCAACGCAGGCAGACGCCAAGAAGGCCGCTGAAGCCACACTGGAGGTAGCTAAGGTGGCTGCTGCTATGAAGGTGGCCGCGTCAGTGGCAACGACTAAGCAGGCCATGGTAGCGATGGCGGCTAAGGAGGCCATGGCGGCGAGGGCAAAGGAGGCCGCAGCGGTAGCGGTGACAAAGGAGGCCACAGTGGTGGCAGCGGCAAAGGAGGTCGTGGTGGCAATGGTGACAAGCGAGGCCATGACGGTGGTGGCAAAGGTGGCTCCTGATGCAATGCCAGACCCGAAAGCTGTGGTCGAGAAGACTGTGGTGATGGCAGAGTCGAGCGGCGCTGGCGGCGGTAGACCTGGAGCAACACAAGTGGATTGAACCCAAAGGTGGTGGCTCAGAGGCCCACTGCCATGACGGGGTCGGGTGGCTCCAGCCCCCCTACAAGCGCTTCTGCGGTGCCTAGAGGTATGGTATACATTTATGAAGATTTTTTCTTTTTCTCCCCATTCTTTGTGTGGGTTTATTGAGCCTTGCTTCTGCTCTCCAGGGTGATGCACCTGAATGCCACATCGACATCCCAGGGGTCCGAAGCCCATGACACTCCCGGGGGAGGTGGCCCCTAGGATTCGGTGGTAGGAATGGCTCATGACAGCGGCGTCCTGACTCCCGAGTCTGACTCAATGGTAGGTGTGACTGTTGTTGGCAGTGCTCTGACCAGTACCGAGCTGGCGGTAGGGGTGTCTTCCTCCTAGATGCAAATGGGAGCTACAGCCACTCTACCGGATGATGACGACGATGACAAGTTTGAGATCGCCATGGGGCTCCCCTGCCTCTAGGCACCGAAGCTGGTCTCCCTTCCCGAGGTGGTGGGCACGGCCCAATCTACACTACACCTAATGCAGCAAGTGTTCCAATAGCAGTGGGATGACCTAGGGGTGGATTAGTGGTGCCTCAATGAGTGGAATTCCCTGCTAAAGTTGCAGATCAAGTCTGAGAATGAGAAGGTGGAGACGAACTGAGAGCAATTGGATGCGGTGGAAGATCTACTCAAGGAGGACCAGGTCACCATTGGCGTGCTAGACCAGAAGGCCCAGAAGCACCTGACGGATACTGAGGAAATCCATGCTATAGCTGAGGCCCATGCTAACACTAATATCAAGCTGCAGGAGGACCTCAACCGGCGTGTGGCCGCCATCTCCCAACGGAAGCAGGAGGCGGCTGAGCGGGAGCAGGGGTTGCAGGAGAAGGAAGAAGAGATTGTCGGCATGCTCGAACACGAGCACGGCAATCTCACGTCCCATGGTGTCGACCTCGACATTCATGAGACCACCGTGGAGACCGAGCATGAGCGCTTAAGGAAGATGCGCGTGGACCTCCTCAACCACGAGCTCACCATTTCCTTCTAGGAAAATACCCTGGCTTTCAAGGAGGAGCTGGCTAACAAGGAAAAGTGGTTGGCTGAGAGGTAGCTTCAAGAGCTGGCCGCCACGCGTAGGAAGATGGAGGAGCTCCAGGTGGCATGAGTAGCCAAGGTGCAGAGGGTCTAGGATTTCTTAGCTCCGGGGGACCCAGTACGGGAGGTGAGCACCGTACTCCCTCTATTGGACTCTGTGGGAGCCAAGATGCTGTCACTAGAGGAAGTTGTCAATGAGCAGCTGGAGGCCAAGGGTCGCATACTGGCAGAGAAGGTGGCGGAGCATGAGCTGATGTGCTTCCGGAGCTAGGACCCACCTCCCTGGAACCGGTGGTGCAAGAACCTATCGCAGAGGCAGAGGAGGCGGCTAGGGCTAACATCTAGGACACCACCAAGCTCATGGCAGCTCGGTCCAAACACCAGCCGAAAGATGCATGGGGCTCCCCCTCCATCTTTGTAACCACCAGAGCCTCTTGTATTTTGTGAATGAACTTGTTATCATTTCTATTGTTTGCTGTAGCTGATCTTCCTGAGTCCTTAGTAGCGCAACGACCCAAAAAAAAATTTGCTGAAAAAATGTCTTGCTTGTGGTATGCGTCATAGTGGCCCCTAGGAGGTGTTGCCAGATATCTGAGAACGCCTACTACTTAGTTGCAAGATGTCACACGGCCATCCCCCTGGGAGACAGTCATGTTGATGATGCAGAGATGATTCAATGTTGACTCATCTATGTCGTAGACGTCGATGGTGGGGCCCCTGGGAGGCGATGCCGGGAGTCCGGGAGCACCCACCACCTATGTCAAAGACGTCGATTGCAGGCGTCCTATGAGGCAATGCTGGGAGTCCGGGAGCGCCCAACACCTATGTCGAAGATGTTGATGGCGGGCCCCCTGGGAGGCAGTGACGGAGATCTAGGAGTGCCCACCACTTAATGTGAAAAGGTTGATGGCAGCACCCTTGGGAGGTGATGTCGAAAGTTTGGGAGCACCCACCACCTGTGTCGAAGACGTCAATGGCGGGCCCCCTGTGAGGTGATGATGGAGATCCGGGAGCACCCACCACTTAACGTAAAAACATCGACGATGGGCCCTCGGGGAGGCGATGCCGAAAGTCTGGCAGCACCCACCACCTATGTCAAAGATGTCAATGGTGGACCCCCAGGCCCCTTTGGGGGTCTGGTCTCCATGCAATATCCGAAAAGTGTGTTGTAACCGGCATGGGCAGTATAGAAAAATGCAATTCTGCTCATGGGTCCCACTCTCCGTGTACTTGGTCCTGTTATGTCTTACGACCCTTAGCCGGTCTAAGAGGCATGGGTAATTCAGTAAAACACTATCCAGGTTCTAGTTATGGGCCTGCTCAGGGGGCATGTGTCGTTCGGACCCCTAGTACTTAGCTAGAAACATTAGGGAGGTGAAGTGTGCATGCTTAGGGTACAGGACCAGGCTAAGTAGGCTGCACACACCGGAACCCCCATTTGCATTGGCCTTTCCGAGGAGCAGCCATTCAGCAACACGGGACCCCAAGCAAGAAAATAACCAAGGGACCCCAGGTAGGTCACAGGTACCTCAAGCAGACCCACCTACGACAAGATTGCACAACTCAGACAAGAAGCGAGACAGAGAAAAAGTAACTGACCACATGAGGGTTAAGATATGCAAAAACAGACATAAAACTAAAGCATAATTTTATGAATATAATTGCATACAGGGTGAGACAGAAAGTTTCTAAAACATGATATTACATAAGTGAAAACAGGCTTATACAGGAAAATAATGACCCACTCCAGATGACAAGGGAAGCAGATCCCGTCAGAGTTTGGTTGTTTCAAACATTGCTTCTAAACGCTATGACAATCTATACAGGAAAAAGCGGTCCCATCGCTGCACTAAGGATAAAACTTATGGAGATGCTCTATATTCCATGGATTTGGCAGTGGTGTTCCATCCTCCATAACCAGGCGAGTGCATCTAGGGCAGCAGATTGTGTAACTCGGAAGGGACCCTCCTAGTGGGGGGAGAGCTTATTTGCGTCTTCTCAGGTGAGTATGCGCCTGAGCACCAGATCATCCACTTGGAGCAGCCTACTATGCATGAATCGCTGGTGATAGCGCTGGAGAGCTTGATGGTACCATGCATTTCAGAGAGCTACTTGCCATCTTCACTCGTTGACAAGGTCAATATCATAACAGTGGAGCTGGTCCTGCGCAGCTTCATCATATGCCTAGACACGGGGGGAGACCATGGTGATTTCCAGGGGGATAATGGCATGTGCCCCGCACACCAAGAAGAAAGGTGTCCCCCCGTTGCCTGACTTGGAGATGTTCGATTGACCCATAGTGTTCATGGAAGCTCATCAATCCACTAGGCACCATGCTTCTTCAAGTAGTCATAGGTGCGTGTCTTGAGACCCCTGACTATTTTAGCATTGGCCCTCTTGACTTGTCCATTGCTCTCTGGATGCGCAATAGATGCATAACAGATTTGGACGCCGAGGTCTTTGCGGTACTCTTGAAACACTCTGTTGGTAAACTAGGACCCCTTGTCAGTGATGATCCTGTTTAGGACCCCAAACCTGCAGATAATTGACTTGACTGCATATTGCTTGTTGATCTTGACTATAGTGGTTGCTTTTGGCCACTTTGTGAACTTGTCGACGGTGACGTACAGGTACTGGTATCCTCCAACGGACCTGGGAAATGGTCCTAGCATGTCCAGCCCCCACATGAGAAACAGCCATGAGGGCGGGAACATTTGCAGCATTTGAGTTAGTGTGTGGATCTGCTTGGCATGAAACTGGCACACCCTGCATCTCTTTACCAGCTCGACGGCATCCTAGAGGGTTGTAGGCCAGTAAAAGCCATGCCGAAAGGCTTTATTGACCAGCATGTGGGATGAAGCTTGGTTGCCGCACTCACCTCCATGGATCTCTGTGAGCAGCTCGTAGCCGTCTTCCTGGGTTATGCACCACATTTGGAGGTCATTAGCACCACGCCGGTAGAGATCCCCTTCTACCAGTGTGTATCGCTTAGCCACACAAATAATCCGTTCAGCAGATACATGTTCATTAGGAAGGATATTGTCTTTTAGGTAGTCCCGGATCTTCGTGATCCATGCATCGGGTCCTGCCTGAGCATTTGGATCTTGCACACCAGGGTCCACGGAGTCCCCCGTGACTCCTACGATCCTTGGTGGGTTCCATGAGAACAGGACCACCGAGACCGCCAGCATCAAGGTGCTGGGCTCACCCCCATCCCTCAGTTTGGTAGGTTGGGCTGTAGGTCACGACAGTCTCCTTTCAAAGACTCCATTAGGCACTGGAGCCTAAGTGGAGGCCTCTATCGACAGGTCATCAGCGACAATGTTGTCTACGTGGGAAACATGATGTAGGTTCAGGACCTTAAAATCCTTTTCTAGCTTCTGTGCATGGAGTAGATAGGCGGCCAATTGTGGATCATTGCAGCTACATTCTCCCTTGACTTGCTTGATAATTAACTAGGAATCTCCCTTCACCTGCACCTGTCAGATCCCATGCTGTTGGTTGCCTTGAAGTTGATGTGCACCATGTACTTGAACTGCTCCCCACTTGGAGTTAGGAGAAGGACCCCCGCTTTGGCACCTTGCTTGCGCGAGGAACCATCGAAGAAGAGAGTCCAGTGAGGCTCGATGAAAACCAAAGCTTTGACCTCTGGATCGCTGTCATCCGGGCCCCCTAGGTGGCATAGTAGCGGTGTCCAGTCTGCCACAAAGTCAGCTAGCACCTAACTCATAACCGCATGGCGTGATAAGAAGTCCAGCTAGAACTCAGCCTTCAGTGGGTATGATGTCACCACCAAAGTCTTGTGAGCCTAAAAGTAGTGGTGCAACTTCCTTGATGCAATGATGACTGCATAAAGCAGTTTCTGCACCTCCAGATACCTCATCTTGGCATCGTGGAGAACCTCACTGATGTAGTAAACCAGTTATTGTATGGTCCGGACCCGCCCAGGGGGGTTCGATGGATCAATCTCCATCAGCTCGGGAGTGGGGACTCTTCGCCCCCAGGACCCAAATACGCCTATGAGAGCTGGGACCCGGTGATGTGTTGGTTCTTGAACCCCGACATGACCTCCAAGAGCCTGGACCTGGTGGTGCATTGATTCTCAAGACCCAAAGTGGCCACCGGGAGTTGGGATCTGACTTAGGGTTCAGGGCTCAGGGTGGCCTCTGGGAGCTAGGACCTAGAACCAGCTGCAGGAGCCCCCTTTGGCACTTGGGTTTGTTGTGGTTCCGGCCGCTCCATGACCAGCACCATGCTCAAGACTTCAGTTGTAGCCGCAATATAGAGCAATAGAGGCTCGGTGGGCTCCAGAGCCACCATGACTCGTAGCGATGTCAGGTACTGCATTAGCTCCTAGAATGCTTCATCCACTTCTAGGGTCTGGACTTCCACAGAAGTTTGAAGAATGGGAGAGCACTCTCTGCCAGTCTAGAAATAAACCGACTGAGCGCAGCCAGGCATCCCATGAGCTTCTGGATATCTTTGATGCAGGCTGGAGGCCACATCACTTTGATCACCTTGATCTTCTCTAGGTTAGCCTCAATTCCCCAGTGCGAAACCAGGAAACCAAGCAGCTATTTGATAGAGACCTCTAACACACATTTGTCCGGGTTCAACTTTGTGCACGTTGAGTGCAACCTGTCAAAGACTATGGCTGGGTTATCTAACAAGGATTAGCGTGATTTGATTTTGACAACGATGTCATCAACATACAGTTCTATCAAGTCTCTAATGAGGTCCCCAAATGTCTTAAGCATGACCCGCACAAAAGTAGGAAGAGCATTCTTAAGACCATAAGGCATGGAGACATAACAAAAGAGGACATCCACTAGTATAAGAGCAGTATGCTCTTCATCTTCTCTAGACATGGATATTTGATGAAAACCAGAATAAGCATCTAGGAAGCACAACAGATCACAGGCTGTCACACCTGGTTTTTAAGGCCAAAACCAGGTGCTCATCATATGTATGCCCAGGATCAAGTTGTCATACATACGGTCAGAATGTAAGCACAGAATACCAATGCCTTTATTATATCGTATCTTATTACAAAAAACTTATTACAAGTCCAGAAAGGACTAAACAACGGAATGGACCCCATCTTGCCACAGGCAGTTGACCGGGGGGTCCTCCGTCATCACTGACCCGTCGACCTAGGTCACCAGATATGTTTGTTGTGCGCCGTTGATTCCGCTTAGATCAGGCTCATCGGTGACCTTCGCCCTAGATCCACGGGGCGCTGCCCCTCCACCGTCAGGCTGCACACTCTGCCATGAGTCCCCAGATCCACTGGGCGATCTGATCTCTACCCCCGAGGTCGACGTCACCCATGGGAGGGTCGACACCACGGGACACGCAGCATCAAGGGCTGGATCCGTGCCGCGCAGACCAGCTCTGAGGCAACGTCACTACTGGGAGGGTCACCTTTCGATCCATGGGAGGGCCACCACCGCAAGACGCGCAGCCCCGTGGGCTGCATCCGCACCACGCTCTCCGCCTTGATGGATCCCCTTTACCGGCTCGATCCCCGACAGCGATGTCAATCCACCATTGATCCCACGTCCGACGATGAGCGTGGCAGCCAACGGACATCCATCGCCCGCGACGTGAGTACCTCCCCCCGTTCCTGGAGTTGCAAGCTTCGAATGTTGTTGCAACACTAGGGTTTGGTTGCAAGACCGACTGTCTAGAGTTGTAACTGATTTCTTGTAATTCTAAATCTGAGATATTGTAACTATATTATTACAATGCTTGTAATTTGAAATCTAATATATTGTAACTATTTGTTGCAATGGTTGTAACTACAGTATTTTCCAGTGCAATTCCAACACATGAATGTCATTGCAACTAACATGTTGCAATCATTCAAAATGTTTATTATAACCATGATTAAAATATTGTGATTCAATATATTTTTAAATCATTGCAATTGCAGCGCTAGTCAAAATTTTAATTTCGGCTAGAACACGTTAAATATGTTGCAAACAAGGTATGGCCACAATTGTAACTGATTGCTTGGAATGTTGTAACTGTGTGATTAATTAAACAGAACCATAAAATCCAAAGCATGCATTCAGACAAGTAAGATATAAGATTTCAAGAAGGTAATAATATTGGTAAAGACAAGGGCGCCTTACCGGGTCCCTTTCTACTCTGATATGATAGAAGCGCACCTCCTCGTCAGTCGACCAGCTCGATGTATCTTGGAATATTTCTTCCAGATGTTTCACCAGAAGCTTCGGAGTAATCTTCTCACTGGATTCTCGAGTCAGGTCTTGGAGTCCTCTATATTCCCAACTTGGGTGAACTTGTTTCTTCAGAGGGAGGACTTAGAGGGTCAATCAATGGGCGGCCACATAGACTCTGGTCAAGCCCTACTCTTTCAAGTGGTTGATTTTGTTGGTCAGAGCTGCAACTTGGGGGAGCTCGAGTGGGGTAGGCTCTTCACTCCAAGTCCCTTGAAACTCAGGGAGTTGGTGAATAAAGGGAGGGAGGCTAGGTTCATGGTTCTCACAATAGAACTACGTCCCATGCCATCCCCAGAGAGAAGTCTTCATGGGAAGATCAAGGAAGCTGGTACGAGGGTGAGTTTGAAGACCCACGCCTCCAATGACCTTTCAGTTAGCGACGCTCTACTGATATTTCAAGAATAAATAGTTCTTGAACAAGGGAAAGTTAGGAGGAGTTCCAAGAAAGCTTTGCAGAGATGGACAAAGACGCTGATTTGAAGAATGGAATTAGTATTGAGATGGACTAATTCGATCTTGTTGTGCTCAAGGAGTCCGTAGAAGAAATCGCCGAACGGGGGGCTGAATCCACGTTGGAAGAAGGAGGAAAACACCACAATCCATGGTTGCCAAGTCAGCATCGACACACGTCAGTGTCCCATTGGGGGGTTGTAAAGTGGCGTCTTAATGTAGTAGACCAGATTACCCCTCTAACTGTGTACTCTATTGGTGAAGCAGGTGGTTAAGGGTATTTAAGGCATTGTAATAAGGCCCTCCCCTATAAATAGACCCGCGCGGGCACCCCAAGGAGGGGGGGGGGTTGATTGGCAACTGTTCATACCATTTCTCGTGCTATTTTCCTTTTCTTGTTGAGTATTATTTTCCTGTCCAGTTGGAGTTCGATAGCTCTCGGCTATCAAACCCCAACAAGGTTCAAATGTTTCCACTGTTTACCATCCGCAAGATTTTGAATTTTCCATCTGGTTTTCGCTTCACATGCCAAAGCAAGAGCATAGCATAGCATTCCTAGGTTTGGAGAACATATGCTTCAAACAGTCGATCATAGGTAGGTACCACATCACAAGGGCAGTGTAAAATCCAAAATTTTGAAACCTTCAAATCCTTTCAAATTCAATTCAAACCATATTCAAAAACCTTAAACTAGAGAAGCTAATTGAAAAACAAAACTATTATTTAGCTTTTGATCAGAAATCCTTTTCCCAGCCCACTAGTTTCTGGCGCAGGCCAGTTTCTCCCGTCTTCTTCACGTGGCCCACGCAGACCGCTCTCTCTTTTCCTCATCATGCGGCCCAGTCTCTAGCCAGCCCTCTTCCCCTTCTCTTTTTTCTCCTCGCTCTTCCTCCTCACACTAACACCGTCATCGAGCGACACCGTTACCACCACTCCAGGGCACCTTTCGTCGCCCAGTGTTGTACCACACCGACCGGAATCTGGTGAAGCCACCACGCGGCTCAAGATATTTTTCCTCAGCCCCGTTGCTCACTTTCTCTTTCGACTGAGAACTTTCCCGATGCTTGTGTACTCGATGTGAATGGCTCAAGAGCCGCCTCGTCGACCACGCCGTCGCCATCTTGAACACGCTTTAGGACGCCAGGGGAACTACCTTTGCCCTTCCCTTATTCGTGCGGCATTCAAAAGCGAATGACAAGCACAGGGGAGCTGGGACCCCGTCGAAGCTAGCACGCCTTATCTTCAGGAGGCAGCTCCTCTGTAGTACTACCCTCTACAGTTGGGTCGCTACAGAGGGCAGTACTGCAGAAGGGTCTCGATCCTTATCTTCAGCACGAACTGTCTTTCTCCATCTATAAAGAGGTCACCGGTGACCTGCTACAGCACCAAGGACCAACCAACCACTGAATGTGAAGAATCTCAAGTTTTCTCCCACCCGCTGAGAGCCATCGCCACCACTGTCCACCGAGCCGATCTTGACCATTGCTCCATTTTTAAATCAATCAGTGTGCAGGTGAGCATCTACCACCTTTACTTACCCAGACACCGAGCCATCCCCACCGCTGACACCCATTTTCGCTGAGACCCTCAACCACCATAGTTCTCACCCCGTTTTTTTGCACAAAATGGATTCTATGCCACACTAGGACCCTTTTCCCTAACACCACAACCCAAGACAGACCACCACCGCCGGTAGAGAGAGTGAAGGGCACTGCTGTGTTTCTTCCTTCGGGCCAAGCGAAGAGGTAGCGGGCCTAACAGGCCCCTTACCGGCCCGACGACGTCAAACCATGAAATCAAATCAATCACGACGCGCACGTGAGCGTCTCTAGCCCAATAAATCTGATGCGGGCTTAGTTCGCTAGGAAGCCAGCCTAGGTGTCCGAAAAACCATTCCAATTTCTAGGACCCATAACTTTAGATTTTCAAATCGAATTTCACCAATCCAGTTCCAAAATTCATATAAATTCAATTATTCTTTATAGAAATATAATTCATATGTATGTGTGTATGTTGAGTTGGATTGTTTGTTTGATTGTCGTTCATCGTAATTAAAGAGTTGAGTGTTCTGAACCACCTGGCAACCGACGGTGAGAAGTTTAGGGAGGACGAAGGCAAGTCTCACTAACCCTATTGATCATATTGCTCCTATGTGTGATTGCTTATATTAGAGCCTGGATAGTTTGATTACTGCATTGGTGATTGCAATGCATGTTGTTACCCTTATTGATACCTTGAGTTCATATTGTATTCATTCATACCCTGATATGAGTATGCATTTTTGGGTATTATTCTTTGTATGTTGAATGCATGAGTTATCTGGTTATGATAGAATGATCTATTATCGAGATTTGGTCGAGGTCGTGTAAGTGCTACCGTTGGTGTAGGCTTACACTCAAGTGTTATCGTGGTGATAGGTTTGAGTAGGCGAGTTTGTTGAGGATTAAGGAATGTGGTCATTGTGTTGACATCTCACATAACCTTGTTTGTACAACCACTTGACCCTGTATGGGCAGGGCATAGGCTAATTCTACTGGCTATTCTAGTATCATCCAATGGGTAAAATGATTTGGTATGGAGACCGAGAGTGGTCTGGTTTGATGGTTGGTGGGCTGTTTACCAGGATAGGCCGTGGCTAGGTGTCGCCTATGTTCATGTCATGTTGAGCAGTTTTGGTTGGTGGGGAAATGTGTACAAGCTCTGCAGAGTTAGAAATTCATTTGTCGGCATAGGATAGATTACGGTGTGGTCCTCACATGTAGAATATGTGCATTGAGATGAGTGATGGCTATGCATATCGTTATTGTAGTTAATTGAATATATTCGTATCGATCTTATCATTATGATCTTACTTACCATTGACATGTTTTAGTGATCATTGTATCACCCATCTTCTTATAACCTCCCTGCGTGGTGAGGTGGGACTTGCTGAGTACGTTTGTACTCACGTGTTTGTTGTTTGTATTTTCTAGCAATTGATCTGGACTTTTTGTCTGAGGGGTACGAGTAGTAGGCGTCCATACCCAAGTAGAGCCCGTGGAGATAGCTAACTGCCTAGAGTGGTTCTAGAGTCATAGTGTCTAGCTAGTATAACCGAGTGTGAGACTATAATAAATATAGTTACTTTCATCATCCTGTTGAAGTGTTTTGTATTAAGATAGTGTGTTGTATGACTTTGAACCACTGGTATAATGTATTGTAACAATAACTGATCCAGAGATTGGTACTTTAATACATTATAATCTTCGATTATATTGATCGGGGTATCACTGGCAGGAACTTTTCTCTCTTTAAACCATTGAATGTCTTGATCTAGAGCGGGGTTCTTCCTCCTTTGTGTGTGTCTCTTATTGCATCATTCTTCCTCAACCTTCTCGCTGTCATCTTTCCGTTTGTATCGACTAGCATTACATGTTGGATACTTCTTTGTGAATTCATATTCTTTTCGGTATAAGATGCAATGATTCAGGCATGCATGCTTTTTTCTACACTCAATGTCAATGGACAAATGATTTTCTTTGCTAGGTGCATGCTGGTGGGCAAACCATTTGGTTTTAGCAATACCTTAGTTAGCAATTCTAAGAGAGGCGATAAACTAGTGTTTGACCACCCGTTGCTAGCATTCAGTTTCAGTAGCTCAAGTGTCATCCACAATAATGTGTGCTTCTTATAACACCCTGTACACTCTTTGTAAAAAAGGTCACTCATCACTTTATCAAGCATCTCAAAATTATCGAAACTCTTATTTTTACATTGTAGCAACACATCAGGTGCATCATTGCGCATCAGCTCCTCCATATCAAGACATTCATCATCCTAACCAACATCATCCTCACCTCCATCATCATGATGATATGGAATGCTCCTGTTCTCTTCTGCCCTCTCATATATGATGTTTTCTGTCCTCAGTTGTGTCTCACCGTGCTTGCTCCAGATGAAATAATTATCCATGAAACCACTCTGAACCAAGTGTTTGTGGATAAGTTCATGATCTTTATATAGATATATCATGTTGTTGCATAATTTACCAGGGCAGTACATTGTCTCTTCTTTCTTGCGTGTAGCATGTTGTGTGACATCTTCTAAAAATATTGATACTCCTTTCTCACCGTGTTTGCTCCAGATGAAGTAATTACCCATGAAACCAATCTGAACCAAGTGTTTGTGGATAAGTTCATGATCTTTATATATATACATCACATTGTTGCATAATTTACTAAGACAATACATTGTCTCTTCTTTCTCACGCGTAGCATGTTGTGCAACAGCTTCCAAAAATATTGATACTCCTTTAATGTGAGCAAGTTCGTCACCTGACTAGGTACATCCAAGATCGATCTTCCATCTACCTATAGATATGAAAAAAATAAGTTTAGTTTATAAGGTGTTTTATTAGTTATATGATATAGAAATAAATCTAATAATAAATAATATTCTAGACCTATAAAATAGTTAATGAAAGTAATCAATAAATATCAAGTGCAATGTACTCTTTACTTAAATAGTATTTCATATGAAAAATAGAGAGAAAATAATATTTCACATGATAAATAGCATATGAGTTCCAATATATCATAAATGTTAATATTTCCCATAGGATTTAAAAATATGACTTACCACATATTTTAGAGAAAATATGACAATTTTTATGTATTTTCTCTCTCCTATTTCTAAATTTAGAACTAGTAAATCGACTAATACTCCATAAAAGCACCTAAAAATAAACCATACAAATTTAAGAATATAAGAGGGGCTACTAGATAAATACAAATAATACAATTAAACACAACAAAAACATGTAGTTTATAGAAAAAATTTATGAAACCTTAGATAACTTTATCCTTAAATATAGCTTCAAATACACACCTAAGCAACAACAAAAACTTAACCAATGACATGGATGATTTACCTTCTAGAGTCAAACCCTCCTAGAAAAATGAAATGAAAACATCTCCCTCTTTCTTCAATTTTTCCTGGCCAGCATGCAGACAAAGTTACGAACACACTGTGCACTCTACTCAGGGAAGAAGAAGGGGGAACAGTTGCAAGCTATATATATGGATCTCCGTAGCAACGGGCGATGGTGATGTCACCACATCTGTTGCTACTGAGGATCATATCAGCGACGGATAGTGATGTCACCACCCATGGTTGTTGTGGCACTGAGTAGCAACGGGTGATGTGATGTCATCTATCATTCGTTGTCACTGTTACCAGCTGGTAGAAGTGATGGGCAACGGTGTGACATCACCCCCGCCCGTTGCTATTGAGGGGGACAACAGTGGCAGGCTGTTCGGTGATGTCACTGAGGAGTCACTGTATCAACGACTATGACTCCTCCGTGTTGCAGAGTGGTGGTTTGCAGTAAAGAGGTGGGTAGCTAAGGCGTGAAGGAAGGCATTTGATTCTTTGGTCCTCCTAGTGACACGTTGTATTTGGTTGCAGCGCAATGCCAAAGTGTTTAGAGGTTGTTCGGTCAATGCCGGGTCGATCATCCAAGATGTGTCACATGGGGTTGAACATTGGTGCCTAGCTGGCACGTTGAGTAGGCCGGAGCTGCTAGGGCATTAGCGGGTGTGTGATGTTCTTTTTTGGGTTGTTGAACAGCTCGCCGTCTTCTTTCTCTCTTCTTCCTTAATACATAATGTGAATGCACGATCTTGCAAAAAAAAGGAGACATGTAGATGATAAAACATGCTTGTTTTTGCACTGGAATCAACCAACCATATGTTTTTTTATTACTGTGTTGTTGTTAACCTTTGGTCCAGCATCTCTAATATCACGGGGCTTAAAGTTGGGCCAGCTGACAACGAGGTCACCGCAGCCTTTGCTGAACACAGGCGAAGCTCCGGCCTTCATTGTTGGGGCAGTTTCCTGAAATGCAGGACAATCTTTTAATTGTTCTGAAATTCTTAGGAACAAATGATTGTGTGATGTGCTCATCTTCTAAAACTGAATCACTGTTGATGCTTAAATTTTGTCGCCGTTATACAAACACGTCCACGTGTACCTAAAACATGGCCTAATGCCTCCGCTCCAAGCACCGGCGGTCTGACCGGTTGGGTCTGGCGGTCAGACCGCGCCTGATGGCGGTCTTACTGTCTGTTCTTGTATAGTGCATGAACTCACGCCGATCGCCTTGGATTGCTCCTCCGAGAGGGACCCAGTTGGGAGAAGCTCGCCTAAGGGTTGTTCTAGGCCGGGAAGGCCACCTAGAACATCTCAAGCCACCGCCGGGATGAAGAGAGAACATAATTGGAGGTTGAAAGAGAGAACTAGGGTAAAAAGAATAAGAACATAAAAGTATTGATAAATTTTACTAGATGTGATTGGGGTTTTTTCAATCGGTCATGAGACCTTCATTATATAGACCTAGGGTGGTTTTACCCAACTTGGAGTCGTGTTTCCCATGAAACAAGGGATTAAGAGATAAAAATCAGACTCAATCTAAACTTTCCCGGAATGATCAGAAGTAGGCGGTCAGACCGTGCGTCCCTGGCGGTCTGACCGCCAGCCCTGGCTGTGCCAAGTCGGCTCAAATCAGTCATCAACATATGCCCCCTTGTTTTTTGGTGAGTTACAACGATCCAAAAAACATATAAATGACCGAACACTTAACTACAACGCAATGATTTCTAACAAACACACCGGTTATAATAACTCAAGCATCTTGCCAAACACTCGAATAATATTTTTTCAAATATCGACCATTCAAAGCTCTTGGCAAGCGCATATTTTACCGATGCCTTTCTTCTCAACCGGAATGATATTGGAGAACCAATCGGCATACCGACATGGTCAAATAAAATTAGCCTCAAGTAACCGATTCACCTCCTCCTTGACGCGATCATAGATGTCCGGGTTGATCCTTCGCGCCGGTTGCTTGTATGGCCTAAACCCATCTTTATTTGGAAGCTGATGCTAAACTAGCTTGCGGCTTAAACCCAATATTTTAGAAAATGATCATGCAAAACAATCAACATACCCCCTCAAAATCTCGATTAATTTGGCATTAGAATCAGCATTCAAATTTTTGTTTGCAAATGTGTGCCTTGGAATAGCACCATTGCCTATATCTACTTCTTCCAATGGGTCGGCCGACGTGAATCCTTGTCCTAACTTTTCTATCTCACTAAAATCTTCAACGGCTTCACAAACATCATTCTTCTCCGACCGATATTGTTCAACGCGTTGCCTCGACCATTCTATGTTGCGATCCATTAAATTACATGATGAGGTTGAGCCGATCATCAACCAGCTTTATAGACATGGGGAGGAAACCAGCCTTGGACACACTAACAAAATTGCAGTCTAAAATATCTTGACCTGACAAGCACATGATATCGTAGTGAGACCAAGACGAGGAATCAGTCATAGTGATGCAAGCCGATACATTCGCGTGCACAATTTCTACTTCCTAACCCACTGAATTAAGAATTGACACAAAGTAGAAGGAACACAATGGTTTGCATGAATCCAATCGCGGCCTAGGATAGTGTTGTAGTTACCTTGTACCTCCGTGAGGAAAAATACAGTGGGGATCGTCTTGCTTCCCTCGATGAGCTCCATTGACGCGATGCCCTTAGGACCGATGGGTCCTTCTCCTCCGATGCTCATGATTATCATGTTCATCTTGATAAGCTCGGCATTGATCTTTCCAAGCTTCTTGAAGGTGGAATAAGGCATCATGTTCATTGTGGCGCCTCCATCGACCAACATGCGAGCCACCGACGTGCCATCCAGGTGCCCGTGAACATACAATAGTTTCAAATGATCTCCTGATTCTACCTTGAAGATGGTGTCTTGTGGTCCCAATGCGAGTTGCCAGACCTCCTCCTCTTCAAGCAAAGAATAATCGGTAGACGATAAGTATATAACATTAATTTCCATACCATCACATGTAGGAGAAGGTTTGTAATCCAGTAGATCATCATTGGCATCCTCCCCCATGCCGGTGGGTGAAGAAATTTTTTGGCGCCGCTGTTAGCGTCAACTCTGCAGGAGCTGGTGGTTGGACCACCTGGGCTCATGGTCTGACCATCAGCCAGTGTATGCGGGCTGCTTGGGTCTGCGGATTCATCTTCGGTTGGGCCACGTACTTCCTGGGTGGTCTGACCGCCAGAAGACGTAGCCTCACCGCTAGGTATTGTGCCATTAGCGGTCTGACCACATGGCGTCATGGTCTGACCGTCGACATCTGGCTCGGCCGTCGAACATTGAGGTGCTTCCTTTCGCCTCCATTCCTGCTTCTTCAAGGTCATGGGCTTGATCTCATTGAACAACTCATCCCGCCGCTTCTCTCGCTCCTTTTCTCACATCTCCGCAAGCTGTAGTCATTGAAGCTTCTATTTTTGGGTGTGAGTAAGACCGTAAGGACACCATTTCGGCTGCAAATATTTGAAATCCACAACCTTGTTGGCCTTCTCTTCTCCACTGTCTACCGTGACATCCTCTATGACCGTATCAACCTGATCATCAATGACGATCGATTCGTTAAACTCTTCACCGAGCTTCACTTGGCTTGTACCGATTCAGATGACATCATCGGTAGTAGCCCTTTTAATCTCACTTTTAAGCATAGGATTCTCCTCATTGATTGGCTCCACACTTTGTTGACTAGAGGATGAATCAACTCGGTCACTCATTGGGAATTCCAGCCTTTTGAAAATCGGTTGGTGAGGTGCTCCCTGCCCCCAAGGAGTCATCGAAATCATTGGTGGATAGTTTACCTAGATTTGGTGATATGGACCCCAAATCGGATATGCTAGCATCATCAGGGGAGGACACCATTGCATTTGATTCACTGGAAAACATATCGAGCTAGATGCACCAGGATGGCCAAATGGGTGAGAAAATTGTGAAGGTTGTGAAATCCTTGGATCGTACCTTTCTTCTGTAATTCCCTTTCCTTTGACCTCAGGTTTTGCTTGCTTCGGGTGCTCCCGGTGTTCTTGCCTCATCGGTGGTCTTGGCCGCTTCACAGCTCGATCCTTTGGACCGGCTTTGGTGTACTTGTCCAGGAGGTAGTTGAACGTGGGCTTGAATGTAAGCTTCTTGTTCCGCCCTTTGTTCACCTTCCACTCGCTGGTCTCCGAACACCACAACTTGATCATCCGAGGAGCTCTGTTCTGAGACTGGGCGGTATGACCGACCCTACGAGTAGCCGGACCATCTCTAGGAGCAGTCTGACCGTGGCTCCATATCACCTGATCGGGCCTGCCGTGGTGGTCTGACCAGTCGGGTGACGGTCTGACCGCCTGCTCCTAGTCGGTGACGGTCGGCTTCCGCTTTTCATTGTCATGAGCCAAATTTGATCCTTCAGCCTTCCTCTCGTGGCTACCTATCGTGGAGCCCCTGATGGTGATTGTAATTATCTCTTCACCATTAGGGATGGCAACGGGTCGGGTAGAGTAGTTACCCGCCCGTCAGCAAAGAGGTTGCAGGTAGAAATTCGTACACATGCCCATACCCGTACCCATCGGGTTTCAGGCGGGTATCGGGTACCCGTCGGGTTTGTCATTCCACATGTAAAAATCATATCAAAATAATTAGTTTAATGAGTAAAACACAATATACA
>VSTD030000038.1:0-22528 GCA_008808055.3 Sporobolus alterniflorus | reverse complement strand
TCATTCGCTTCTTTGGCTGTATCATTGTTGGAAGATGTAAAGGGAATTAATAAGTTCTGATTGTGGTATAAGCATTGCCTCACAGGCAGGTCAACACTACCATGTGCCTTCACAGAATCAGTATCAATACAGCATGAAGACACTTCCAACCTCTCATTGTCAACATCAATTTGAGGTTTGGTTCCTCCAGAGACTTTCACAGGACCAACATCAGCAGCTGTCTGTGCTTGATCCTCAGGACACGCAGCACTTTCTTCTGAAGAAGCTGTTTTTGCATTGTGAACTGGAGCTGTCTCAATTTCCATCATTTCAGCATTTTGGGCATTAGTATCCTGCACCACAGTTAACTTGGGACAAGGGCTGGGCTCCCTGGGTTCTTTCACATGAGACTTGTCACATATATTCACATTGTCAGGAACTTTAGATGTCCCAGTAGAAGCTGAAACATTTTCTGTACATGTGAGACCTGTAAGACAATCTTCAGGAGCTGCTACAGCCACAGTATTAACAGATTTCAGTTCACCTTCCAACGAATCAATCTCAAGTTCAGTCTTTTCAATCTCTTTGGAAATGCTTTCTTTCAGCAACAACAGCTTACTTGTACTGGAAAGATCTTTTGAATCCCCAGAACAAGGATCATGTTGAACAAATTTGGCAAGCAAGTTTGCAAGAGAATCAATGGGGTCATCACCAAGCTGATCTATCTTGATGGGAAATTCATTGTTGCAAGCTTGATCATCAGCCCCGGGGGCATCTTGAGTAGAGTTCAAGACGGTATTTGCCATCAGTTCACAGAATTTATCTTCAGGTGCTGCAGGTGAATAGTATTTCGTAAGAGTTAGTAAGCTGTCCAAAGCTCTGACGAGTACAGTATTTCGGAATATGGTGCCCTAAATCTATCAAGTATCTTGCAAGTCAACAGGATCAAACAACACAGGAACAACATGACATGTAAACAGTTTCAGGTATTATTAGATTTTGAAACGTATGACTTTGTAGGCTGTGTCTTGATGCACAAGGCACAAGCACAGTTTTGATTCCGCAGACATTAGGGGAGAATTAAATAGTAGAAAGACTTAGATTAATCGGATCCAAAGCAGTACCGGATAATACTGAAGATACCTATGTATCAAGTTCAAAACTAGAGGAGAAGGGTGTGCAAAATCAATTAATCTGTGAAGTATGGAACGTCAAAAATCAAAAAGGGTTGCATACCTTGTGCAGGGGACGGTACAGCTTCCAGAGATACGCATGGCGGAGGTGCACGTGCTGGTACAGCAACTGGAGATGCGCATGGTGGAGGTGCACATGCAGATGAGGGTAAAGCAACCGAAGATGTGCATCGTGCAGATGGAGATGATGGTACTGCAACCAGAGATGTACATAGCGCAGGTGGAGGTGGAGGTGGTGGCAGAACAACCGGGGATGCACATAGAAGAGGTGCAGGTGGTGGCACAGCAACTGGCGATGCACATAGCACAGGTGCAGGAATAGCTACTCTGTGTCCAGAACCAGTCGGACTCCCATCGGCAACAGTTTCAGCAGGATCTGTTGGGCCCTGCACCTTCTGCTGCTCATACTTAGCCAAGCCTTGTCCCCATCCAAGCCGGGGCTTCTTCCTTGGCGCCTCCTCCTCAACTCCGCGAGGAGATGTCAAGGCAGAAGGGTGAGCTGAGACCTCCTTTTCTGAGGCTGCAGGACGCGTGCTCTGGCCAGCAGACATGTGTCCAGCCCCAGCAACACCTGCAGCTTCAGATCTGTTCTCCCTCCGCCGCCATGGCGTCGGCCACGAGAGGTTTTCCCTATCCCCCCTGTCAACCCGGTTGCCTGGCGGGTCATAGATCGGGACGGCAACTGACCTCAGAGGTGACCTCCGTGGTGGCGGAGGTGGAGGCGGCTCCTGATGATTTCTGGAGAAGTCGTTTCCGTAGCTCCTGAAGGGCGACCTACGGTAGGAGCCCCTCATGTCACGGCCGTCTCTCCGGCCGCCGCCGCCGCCGCCACCACCATACCGGCTGAAAGCCTTGTATCCGCCGCCTTCGTCGTCCATCCAGTACCGGTCCGAGCGCGACGGCGTGTAGCAGAGCGGCACCTCGTCAGGGTAGGAGCGGTCGTACGCGCCGCCGGCCTGTCGGTAGTAACCTTCTGAAATAGCAGCGCGGTTCGCGGTGATTAGGGGCGCGGGAGAAGGCGGCGGCGGTGGCAGGCGCCTCAGATCTGAGGATTTGCGAGGGGCGGGCCTACCTGACGCGACCGAAGACGGCGCCCGGCGAGGCGAGGGCCGCGCGTGGTCACGCAGGGGCGGCGGGTGGTACGGCGCGTCCCGCCACCGCGGCGGCGTGGGGGCGGGCGGCGGTGGGGGGTCGCCGCCGCCATCCTGTCTGCGGCCATCCCGGTACAAAAAGTCCCTCCGATCCGGCGGCGGCATCCACGGCGCCGTCGTCGTCCCAGCGGCGTCTGTTCCCAGCTCCGGCTGCCGCCGGGAATCACATACGCGGGGCGAGGCCAACTCCGCAGCTGTCCCAACGTCCTATGGTGGGAACGCCTACACACGGAGGAACAAACGCGGCCGTTAGAAGGGAAAACACGCCCTGGTGACAGCCCGCCGGCGGGAGATGGGTTCAGGAGCTCACAAGTCGGCCTTCTCGTCTTGGGCGGAGCCGTGTACCGCAGGGCAAGGCCGCCCAGCCCTTCAGGCGACGGAAAGTCAGCTCGCGCAGGAGAGGAGAGGAGGACGCCGAGGCGCGCGGAGTCGTAGGGCGGGGAGGCGGGCGGGCTGGCCGGTGGCCGGCGCGCGCTGATCTGGGCCTTCGGGAAGGCAGGCGGCGGCCGGGGAGGCGTGGGCGGGAGAGAGGTGGAGGAAGGAGGAGGTGGGAGAGAGGAAACGGAGGCCGTGACAACGTGAGCCGATAAAACGGATGCATTCGGCCCTCAGCCCGATTTGATGCGCGCCCCTCACGTCCGCGGAGGGAGTGAGAGAGAGAGAGAAAAATAAGGTTTCGAAGATTTTTTTGTCGTTAAATAATGCCCGATTTATTAATTGCGGGAGAAGAAAGAAAAGCAGGGTAGGGCAGGGGGGCGGAAATCGGCAGCCACCCGCAACAAACAAAACTTCCTACCTGGCCCAGCCAGTTACCGCTTCTGCCCCTGGTCCACCTCGTGACTTATGGGAGCCGTCCCCGCCCCCCGGGATCGACGGCCAGGATCTTCCGGGTGGCAGGCGCCCCAATTTGCTCCGGCTCCCAAGGGCAGTCCGGGGAGGAAGGGAATCCCTGTCCAACCACCCACGCCGCCGGCGCGGGCGCGGCCATTCACGACGGACGAGGACGGTGGCGGCCGGCGCTGCTGTGAGGACTACCACCATGTTGCTACAAAAAGATTATCCATCTTCTCTCATGTGCAATAGTTTGATTAATCAAAATTAGACCAAAAACAAACTCAATTCCCAAAGCAATGCTAAGCATGACCTACCTAGAGACTCATCCCATAACTAGGCCAACAAGGAATAATTAGGAAGGATAAACTGACACAAGATTCAGTTTAAATACATGCAACTATCTAAAGTAGGATCAAGATGATCAAGGAACACTTTCCTTGATTTCCCGCTACCTGTTGCTTAAAGTCTTCTTCAAGATCTTGAAGGTTACCAAAGTTCACAACATCTAAATAATAATGACCGGAAATAAGCAATACAAACAATAAATAAAATAGTATACCAAATAGTAAATAAATACTAAACAAACAGTAACAAAATATTCTACTCATAGCTATGAACACGTGAGCGCAAGAATCACTTAAATCGGAGCTACAGTTAAAAGTTATGAAGGTTTCAAGTTGATAGATTAAAAAGTAATTAAAATAAATAAGATTATTTAAGGCAGGGAACTAATCATAATTATAAAAAGTTAATTAGGGACGTAAATGTAAACTTATAGGGACTATAATATAATTTTAGAAAAGTTTGGGGTGTTTTTTTATAAAATTTCAGGGCTTCGGCGATTTCAGGATTTATGGAATTATTTTCCTAAAGAAAATTCAATGGAATAGGTCTACGGGACCCTAGACCGGGTGCACAGAGCCGGCTCACGGGTCCACAAAGCACATTAAGCTGTGGTCATTGAAATCATGATCAGTGGCTAGGATTTAAAACACCGATCCATTTTTCCAGCTTCTAATCTTGTTTGCGTATCAATGATTGGATGGCTGTGGTTTTATTAGGATGAAGCGGTACGTGCACGATGAAACAGTGGCAACGACACTGAAATAGAGCTTGGCGGTGGTCCCATTGGAGCAGCGCCAGAGGTAGGCGCCCGGCTGCTCTGGTGCACGGACTTCAACTCTCACTAGCGCAAAACAGAGAGGGGGCAAGGGGAGGGTCCTTACTGCAGGCTTCTTGGGCTCGGGGAGACGATGGGATGGGCTGGGGGTGGCGTCTCCTTCCTTTGCTCCAAGGTGGCCAGTTGCGTCACTATCCGGCATGTCTCCGGTCAAGGCGAGGGGTGAAACAGATCCCTTGCACCCTGGCGGTACTCACCAACCCGTAGGAGAAGCTTGGGATGCAGTGGAACAATGCGGTAGCAAGCTAGCTTGGAAGCAAGAGCGGCGATGGGGGAAAAGTGGTAAAGGAGGTGACAGGTGGTGCTATTTATAGAGGGAAGAGTCCAAGTGGGGTTGTAGCATCGTCCTGGGTTATGTCTCCAACCGAAACAAAGATCCCTTCAAGATTTGGCGTGGATTTGCATCTATCCCAATTTCTAAATCTTGATTTGCTTGCTTCAGAAGTCTCCAGTAGATTCAGTTCAAATTGATTGCCTACACAAGGGGGTAGAGTCTGGGCGGGCACAAGTGTGACTCAAAGCAGAGGCGGTCTGGACTCAGGCAGGCGGAGCTTGGCGCACGGTCAAGGTAGGTGCGGTGCAGGCAGCGAGCATGACTCAGGGTCGGGTTGGATGCTAGGTTAGCCGAGTTAACCAGTTAACATCACCGGGTTAGCTGACTTGTTAGCGCAGCTGGACTAGTTAAGGCTACTAGGTTACGAGCGCTGGGCTCCGTGTGGGGAAAATGAAAGTGGAAAGAATCTAGCCCGGCTACGCGGGATGGGCTGCAGCTGAGGGAAGAAAATAGGAAAGAAAAGATAAAGGGAGAGTGGGCAAGCGCTAGACAATTGGCCCAAGAGGGTTTTTGCAGGGTTAAAAGTCTTTTCTCTATCAAATCCTTTTTTTAATTCTAGGTTTGAATCAAATTCAAATAGGATTCGAATTCAAATGGAGTTCTACTCAAATCTAAAACCTAAGCACTCAATCAATTCAAAATAAAATGCGGGCGGCATGAAATGCAACAAATAATTATATACAAGCCTAAATTAATTTCATAATTTTAGAAAATAATCTTTTGCCTAAATAAATTTGAATCCACTTCTAAAATTCTAAAAGAAAATTTTGTTCTATTGATAAAAAGTTTAAAATTTTAGTCACATTCCAAAATTTGAAATTTTGGCGTGTGACAAGACTACCCCCTTAATAGGAATCCAACCTTGAGATTCTTAGGAATAGAAAAGAAAAGATAGCATGGAATGATTAAGATGGAATATAATTGATGAGAGATGTACCAGGCACTACAGTCGAGGCATTCTGAGCTTCCTCCATAGTCACTTGATTGACCCTCCCTTCAGCATAGTTCTACTGAGCTTGGGTTGGGGTAGAGCCTCCATTGCGGATTGGCGGTTCAGGTGTTTCTGGAGTTGGGGTGGATGATTGACATCAATTGGGGTAACGATTAGCATAATGACCCTTCTGGCCATAGTTGAAGCAAGTGGTGTTTGCTTTATTCGGTGTTGCAATCTATGTGGTTAGGGTTCCTTGAGCACTATAATTCCTAGTATTCAGAGTCTGAAAAAGGTTGGGGTATGGAATCATCTACTGCTGAGGGGTGACAAATCCTTAGCCAGTAGGTTGAGGCATCGGTTAAAAACTCTGAGCGACGGGGTGGAAGATAGGTCTAGTAGGGGTGACAAATCCTTAGCCAGTAGGTTGAGGCATCGGTTAAAAATCCTTGATGTGGGGCTTGGAGTTGGTGCTTTGTTGGGTCTGACACTCCTGCTTGCACTTGATTGACAATATTCCTCTCCTATTCTCAAGAACAAGAGCCTTGTCTACCATGGTCTAGAAGTTCTTGAAGTCATGTGCTTCCAAAGCATAGGCACGTCCATTAAGGAAACACACTTGCTTATTCTTGTCGGTGTCCACATCGTTTGGAGCATAGCAGGAAAGCTGCGTGAAATGAGTGACATACTCACTCACCATAAAGGATCCTTGCTTCAAATCCTGGAACTTCTTCTTGAGCTTGATAACACCTTAAGGTACATGATGAGACCGGAAAGCCATCTTAAACTCATTCTAGTTGATGGTGTCGGGTTCTTCATGAGCTTCTACATATGCATCCCACCAATCAGCTGTAGGTCCTATCAGTTGGTGAGAAGCTAGTAGCACCCTCTCTCGATTATTGCATTGGACCACTTGAAGTTTCTTCTCTACAGTCTTGAGCCAATCGTCAGCATCCATCGAATCGACAGAGTGAGAGAAAGTAGGCTGCTTACTGCACTAAAAGTCTCCAAGTCTATATCTTGGTGATGGTGGTGGTCCTTGGGGTTGAGCGTTCTGCATGTTGACTATGGTCTGCTGCATGGTTTGAATCATTTAAGCTTGCAAAATCAAAACTTGCTCCAGGGTCGGTGGCAGGTTGGTAGCGTTGTCATTCTCAGCATCATTGTACTCGGTGTTGGCATTGCGGTTCCTTGTGTTGACCATCTGAAGAATAGATGAGATAAGCAATAAAGGGGGCATGGAAGAGAAATAACGTTGGACATATAAATTCCCAACTAAGATTTTATATATATTCCTAAGGGTTGTGTGTGTATGATAGGTCTTACATTCACATTAGCACTCAAGCAAAGATGTAAATCAAATATTTGATCATCACACCAAGAACAATCGATCCTCACATATTGGTTTAGCGATTACAAAAGACTCGATAAGACTAGTCAAACCTATTAATTTATTCTCCTAACTTTAACAAAAGGACGCTAAAATAGAAAAGATTCCTATCCAAGGGCAACTACTCCTAGTCAACATCATTGTAGGGAATGACGTAGACTGGAGGTGCACGGGTAGCCATCTTGCGACGTGGTGAGGCTGGAGTGAACTCTTCGGTCTCTTCATCAGAAAGTGTTTCTACGTCTTAGGGATAGTGGCGCTTCAACTTCTGGATGATCTTCATTGCCTCCTCATACTTCTCTTGCCAGAATTCCACTTCCTTAGTTATGGAGTCCAGTTCCTTGGTGAGCACAGTGGTAAGATCCACTTGCTTCTTGAACTTGAAGCTCCTTGAATTGGGTACAGGTTCCACATGGATGTAGGTAGATCTACTAGCTCATTGGGGAAAGTGGGCGTAGTTCGTCCCATCCAAGAGTTAGTGATGATGTGAATGAGTGACCATGTAAGCTTGATGGGTAGCACCATGAATTCTAGCATAGAAGTTGTGTCTTGGAGCGATGGCTGCAGGGATCTTCTCAACCTCAAAAACTCCTCAAAGGGGTTTTTGATGGGTAGCACCATGAATTCTAGCATAGAAGTTGTGTCTTGGAGCGATGGCTGCAGGGATCTTCTCAACCTCAAAAACTCCTCAAAGGGGTTTGGGGGTGAAGATGTAGACTTGAACATGCCACACGGGTTCAGATCGTTCATACGTCACTTGAGTCCTGTAATACTTCGATTGCTTCTCGTATCCCAGTTCTTGCAGCATCTTTTAGAGTATCTTGGGGATATTACTAGCATTACTTCCATCATGCTGAAACTTGTGAACATCTTGATACAGAAGATGAATCCTTGATGAACTTGCTTCTCATTGCTCCATCTTTGGTGCAATAGGGTTATGCACTATTGCACGTGCCGATGGAGAGTCACCACGGGTGCGATGGGAAATAGTCCTTATGCATGCCATCTAGAAAAGGATTGAAAAGATTACGAAAAAGATGAGAATGGTTGCATGACCAAAACAAAGGAGCTAAAAGAGCAAGATAGCAACCAAGATAAGAAGCAGACTAGATGTTTTGAAGAGAGATGATGTAAAAATAGTTTTGGTTTGAAAAAAAAACCTTTAAAATATGGCTCTTCTAACTAGGCTAGCATTCCTACGGTCGACACGGTTCTGAGACCACTCTGTCACACCCGATTTTAAGGCCAACCCGAATGCTCAAAGTATGTGTGTCCAGGAATTATGTTTACACACATACCATACAGAAAATGGACACAGAATAACCAATGTCACAATATATAGTATTTATTACTTGAATAGTGTCCTACAAAAGACTAAATTAAACACTCTCGAATTAATGCAGTAGAAAGACTCCATAACTCTACAGGCAATCGACCGGAGATAATCGCTCACCTAGAACTCCTCATCGAAGAATCCCAAATCTTCTTCAACTTCTAAGCAGCAGTTTAGCAAGGTTTTGTACACTTATGGTTGGTACTCAGCAAGTGGTGGGAAAAATACGCTATGCAAGGTATAATAACAATCATAAAGTTGCAACAAGGTTATGTGCAGAAAAGCAACTGCACAGACTTATTATCCTTAAGCATCCTATTTACTATGTGATATCAACTCTATGACAAAGTTAACCACCTTGCCTAGACTATAGGTTAGTTCACCTTTTAACCAATAGGTTACACCACCCAAATCACATTTGTCCACTGCAATTCCCCAACCAAACATAACCAATCCATACCATCCCAAAACCCAACAAATCATTTGAGGACTCCAGACTGCTCATAACCGTGAGCATGACTATCATGATAGTTTAAACCATGTAGAGATTTGTACCTTGTACCCATGAGTAGTGATTTCATCACCTTTCAGTGACTGAAAAACCTCCATGTTGGCACGCCCGCTAAAGATGAAACACACTTCCTTTGGTGTGCCTCCAAGAGATCACTACAAAACTTTTCTATGGCTTCCTTCAGCATGTACATACCCACTGAGGTTTCACCGCTAGAGCAATTATCCATTGAACTCTAGAGACCTCGAATTGTGCCTTATGGATTCGAGGAGTAAATCCCCTTATTCACCACACATCTCGCTCCTAGTGATTCTGACGTATACCAGCCTTCCTCGCACCACCGTTTGGCATGTATAAAATTGATCTCTACCACTTATTAGGTCAGGCCGCACCCATACTTGGCTCTTGGTGGCACATGTTCATCCTGGGAGATCTCTCCAAGAACCGGTCCTTAATATGATTCAAGTGACATAAAAAACCATAGGACTATAGGTAACCCCTAAAATAGACTCAAATTGTCGGTTACCCTGGACATAGTTTCCAAATCGGTTACCCAAATCCTACCACCATGTTGCTACAGAAAGATTATCCATCTTCCCTCATGTGGAATAGTTTGATTAAATAAAATTAGACCAAAGACAAACTCAATTCCCAAAGTAATGCTAAGCATGACCTACCCAGAGACTCATCCCATAACTAGGCCAACAAGGAATAATAAGAAAGGATAAACTGACACAAGATTCAGTTTAATTGCATGCAACTATCTAAAATAGAGAGAAAAAGAATATAGGATCAACATGGTCAAGGAACACTTGCCTGAATTTCTTGCTAGCTACTGCTCAAAGTCTTCTTCTTCTTCAAGATCTTGAATGTTACCAAAGTTCACAACGTCTAAATAATAATGACAAAAAATAAGGAATACAAACAATAAATAAAATAGTATACCAAGCAGTACCTAAATACTAAACAAACAGCACCAAAATATTCTACTCATTGCTACAAATGCGTGAGCGCAAGAATCACCTAAATCAGAGCTACGGTTAAAAAGTTATGAAGGTTTGAATTTAATAGATTAAAAAGGTAATTAAAATAAATAAGATTATTTAAGGTAGGGACCTAATCATAATAATAAAAAGTTAATTAACGACCTAAATTTAATATTATAGGGACTGTAATATAATTTTGGAAAAGTTTGGGTGTGTTATTTGTAAAATTTCAGGGCCCCGGTTATTTTTTATTTATGCAATTATTTTCCTAAAGAAAATTCTATGGAATAGGTCCACGGGACTGTAGACTGGGTGCATAGCGCTGGCTCACGAGTCCATGGAGTAGATTAAACTGTGGTCGTCGAAATCATGATCGGTGGCTAGGATTTAAAATGCCGAACAATTTTTTCCTACTTCCAATCTTGACCGCGTATCAAGGATTGGACGGTTGTGTTTTATTAGGATGAAGCGGTATGTGCCTGATGAAATGGCGGTGGCGGCGCTAAAGCGGAGCTCAATGGTGGTACCATTGGGGTGGCACCAAAGGCAGGCGCCTGGCCGCTCCTTTGTGCGGACTTCAACTCTAACTAGCGCAAAATGAAGAGCAGGCAAGGGCGGTCCTTACTGCGGGCTTCTCAGGCTCGGGGGATGGCGGGATGGGTTGGCGGTGGTGTCTCCTTCCTCTTCACCAAGGCCATCAGCTGTGGTGCTCTCTGGTGGGTCTCTGGTCGAGGCGAGGGGTGAAACGGATCCCTTGCATCCCGACGGTGCTCACCAACCCGTAGGAGAAGCTCGAGACACAGCAGAACAGCGTGACAACGAACAAGCTTGGAAGCAAGAGCGACAATGGGGAAATGTGATCAAGGAGGTGACAGGCGGTGCTATTTATAGAGGGAAGAGTCCTAGTGGGGTCGTAGCATGATCCTAGGTTCCGTCTCCAACCGAAACAAAGATCCCTTCAAGATTTGGCATGGATTCGCTTCTATCCTAATTTCTCATTCTTGATTTGCTTGCTTCAGAAGTCTCCAACGGATTTGGTACCAATTGATTGCATACATGAGGGGGCAGAATCTGGGATGGACACGAGTGCGATGTGAAGCAGTGGCGGCCTGCACTCATCTGGGCAGAGCTCGGTGCTCGGTCAGGGCAGGTGCGGCGCAGGCGGCGAGCATGACCCGGGGTCAGGTTGGGCACTGGGTTAGCCGAGTTAACCGGTTAACATTGTCGGGTTAGATGACCGGTTAGCGCACTGGGCTGGCTAAGGCTACTAGGTGCGGGTAAAATGAAGGTGGAAAGAAACTGGGCTGGCTACGTGGGATGGGTTGCAGGTGAGGGAAGAAAATAGGAAAGAAAAGATAAAGGGAGAGTGGGCCGGCGCTAGATAATTGGCCCAAGCGGGTTTTTGCAGGGTTAAAACTCTTTTCTTTTTCAAATCCTTTTTTTCAAATTACTGGTTTGAATCAAATTCAAATAGGATTTGAATTCGAATGGAGTTTTACTCGAATCTGAAACCTAAGCACTCAATCAATTCAAAATAAAATGTTGGTGACATGAAATGCAACAAACAATTATATACAAGCCTAAATTAAATTAATAATTATAGATAATAATCTTTTTTGTCTAAATAAATTTGAATCCACTTCTAAAATTCTAGAAGCAAATTTTATTCTATTGATAAAACATTTTAAAATTTAGTGAATTTTAGTCCATTCCAAAATTTGAAATTTTGGGGTGTGACAGTAAGGCGCTGGTTGGTAATCCCACTGATGATGATCCCAACCCTCTGAGTTTCACCGTGGTGGAGTCTAGGATTGCTTGTTGGATGAGCTCCCTGCTACAGAAGAGCTGGCCAGAGTCAAGGAAACCGGATTGTCCAGTTTGACATTCTAGATGGTCCGGTTTTCACGTTCCCACATGTCTTCCCTGGCTTCTTTGTACTTGGCCATGAGGATGTAGAACATGGCCTTTGGATGCTAGTGTGGCTTGCTTCTCTCATTCTTTTGCCATTGGCCATCCTTCGTAGTTTTTGGCTTGATCATCATCGACAATTGTTCTTCTCCTATGACAACCTCCTTGCCCTTGGTTGACTCAGCTTGATATGGCTGAACCAGGACCTTCTTCCCATCGAGCTCGACCTTGTTCATATTTGCCGAGAATGGGTCTTTGTCGAGCTTAATTTGGGGAGTTTCTGCAAATTTCAATCACCCTTCGTTTATGACCGATTGAATCTGTCGACGGAAAATATTGCTATCATTACTAATAGGAGAATAAGAATTATACCATTTACAATTAGCATGCTTTTTGAGCTGTTCCGGTGATGGTATAACATGATTACTTGGCAATTTGATTTGTTTTTCCTACAACAAGTAATAAAAATCCTATTACACTTAGCAATATCAAAAGTGTAGCGCATTTCATCTTGTTGACTTTTAGAAACCGGCTTCAAGGTAGAGCATATAAATAGTTTATATTTAGACCCCCAACTCCTTTCAGCTACGCACATATCGGCTTCCTCATCATCCGACGACTAGCTACTATACCCTACCACATTGACGTGACGTTCATTCCTATTCTTATCACTACTCCTAGGAAAGCCTCTAAACTCTTTGGCTCAGCTTTCACAATCCATAGCCCTTTGTAAGACTTGGCTAACATCGGAAAAGACATGACTCTAGTTTTTCTTTTAAGTGCGACAACAATCCCGAGTAAGCCAAATCAACTAGATCTTTATCAAAAATATTCAAATTAAAACTCTGATTTCTAGTATCTCTAAACTTTCTATTGTAATCAGCAGTAGTCTCATTATGCTTTTGTTTAATGGTGGTGAGATGTGACAATCTAAGCTCGGTATCGCCAGAATAAAAGTGGCTGTGGTCTAAACAGGAATTCCAGCGGGGTTTCATTACTGAAGCCACTGAATTCAGGCTATCCTAGCGTGTTGTGCCGCATCATGTTTTGGTAAGGAGAGTTTAGCAGAAATCCTGCCGAACTACCGTGTAGTGGGATGGGGTCGGTGTACTCTGAGGTGGTGTATGTGGCTTGGTAGTTGCTGTTAGTGTTTGTGTATGTCTAGCCATTATACCCGGGGGTATATGGGGCCGGACAAGGGTTTGGCGTAGAGAAGCTAGATGTGGTGTGCTTGTATCATTGCCTAAACATGTTGGTTGTAGTTTGTTGCGGCATCCTAAAAATAGGAGCTAAACCATCAATGGTGGTTCGACTGTGGAAGTGGTTCGTTGGCTAAGTTGATGGGTTTGGCATTGTAGCACCACTTGCCGATGTGCCACTTGTTTGTTAATTGGTTTCAGCGAAATCAATGGCGTAAGAAGAAGAAGAAGGATTAACATTAGAATCAGCAAGTTTTTCCCATCCTGCTCTCCTATCAACCTATGCAATAAATCAACGTTGCTCCTCACTTGCCTCTCAAACGCAGAGTTAATCATAGTTTGAACATCACCGAGAGAAAGCGAGGGGTTAGGTCGTACCTCGGGTGTTACCTCGACCTCGTGGATGATGATCGGTGCAGTGTCCTTGAGGACGAGCCTCTGTCACATCACCTCATAATGCGAGTAGAAGAGCTCATCCAGCTTGGCGTGGTACACCTCGAGCGCCTTGTGATCCTACTCCATCAATGTGTCGAATGTGGGCTTGATGATATTGTTTTTGTCAAGGTCGGATCTGTTGGTGCTGAAGTTTTCCTTCTTCATGCTTGATGTGCGTGAAGTAGCTGATTCCCTAGCTGAGTCACAAAAATATGTTTGCACATGAATCAGATAGGAGCCTGAAGCCCCTGTTTGAAACAGGAGAAACCGAACTATCCGGTTTTAGAGACCAGACCCTCTAGTTTTATCAGGACCAACGGCAATCAGGGGTGCCACTGAGCTTTGATGTGGTGCTCCTCCTCCGGCCAAGTGATATCTGGATGGTGGAGAGGCATGAACCACGACAACCTAAGAGGTTGAGGCGGTGGCTTCTAGATCTAATTACAAGAAAACAAAAAGAATAGAAAACTAGGGAAAGAACTAATAGAAAAGTAAATTGTATTAGATTTCATTATTGGATACATCAATCGGCCATGACCTATGTTTATATAGATAGCATGATGTAGCTCTTTGACTCGGATACAGGAAAATCTTTCTTAAATAAATAAATCTAAAACACTAATCAGACTCTTATCTCTTCAGGAAAAATCAGATACTCCTATATCCCAAATTGAATAGTCCAATTTTTGTGACTTCAGCTTTGAGCTTGAATTTCTTCCATCTTAACTTCATGTTGCTTCTAACTCCCTTTCGGTGCCTCAAATGTACAGGAATCTTCAAATTTCTTCATTTAGCTCCTCTCATGTTTCTGTTCTGAAACTATAAAAAATGAATAGTCTAGAATAGGTAATCGAATGCTCCAATTTTTTTAGACTTGTTAAATTTTATCATCAACAATAGTCTTCACTTAGGGACTTCATATTGATCTTTCTGCATCTTTGGAAATCTATAAGGATTTTGGGTCGTCCCTGCCTGAAAGCAGTTATCACTTCGCAACGTGAGCCTACTTCGTGGACTTTTGGTGACCACTGAGCCCCATGATTAATGCTAGAGCGTGGGTCTAGGAGGGCATGTGTGCCTTCACGGGGGATGCATCGCAGGTGACATGTGACCAAGCATCGGGCGCATTACCGTAGGCACGTCGTTCGAGTTAGCCAGACGAATGTGCCGCCCAAATCAAAAATGTGCATGCAGGCGTGGGTGACCGTGATTTCAAGAAGATATCGCTGCTGCTAACCAGTGGGATTGGATCCACTCAAAAGCGGGTGGATGGGTAGGTGCGAACATGATGGTGTTGCCTCTGGGGCACGAGCCATCATGGACGATTCTGGTAGAGGGAGGCTATAAGCGGGTGAGGCCGGGCTTTCCCTTCTTCACCATCATTCCTTCAAATCCTCCCACTCCTCTTTGTCATAGCAATGGCGGAGAGAATCAGTGTTCTTGCGGTTCCTGAGTCACATTTTCCAATGCACAGAAACCATTATGGTGGTGTCAGGCTTGTTGTTCTCCCGATGATGGGTCTCCTGCGATGATGTTTCACCGCATCATTGGTAACTCTAGAGCACGTCCACGAGCCTCAATCCTCTACTGGGCAGCCATGCTTCTTGGCGGAGGGTGGGAGCTTTTTGGATGTTTCACCCAATATTCGTTTCTGGCACTTCGTCCTAAAAACGGCGGGATCTAGCGACCGCCACTCTGCTACGTAGAGTTACAGCGTGTCCGGAGGAGTGCAGCGACATCATGTGTTCGAGGCGCTGCCTAATTGGTGTCTTATCTTTATCCCACATTTCATCTTTAAAACATGAGTTAGGCTCTGTTTGGATCATTACCATTCTTTAAAAATTTGTGTTTAAGATAATTTATAAAAGTTGGGTTAAACAAACTAGGTGGTGGTGTTTGAATACCAGTCTGTAAATATTGTAACTCAGCTTTTTCTCCTGTCTAATGACTGTAACACCATCATCGTAGAATGACGAGTGTTAATTAGGATCACGTCGAAGGATTCTTGATGAAGCGAGAATTCACAAGTACACATATACAAACCATAATTACGTGCTCTGAAATTCAGTTCAAATTTTGATACATAGAGTTTTGCAGTGAAATAGTAAATGTAGATGTGGAAGTGATACACTCGATGATACACAGGTGACACCTTGCCCTAAGGTGCCACCCTCAGTAGCAGTCAACGCCTATGGCGCCTCCTAGTACGGGGCCTAGCTGTCCTGCATCTAGACCTTCCACTGGTAGCCGCCCTCGATGTTACCGAAATGGAGAGAAGAACTAACTACACACAGTTAAATCAGCGAGGCAAAGCCTGAGTAACTAAATCTCAGCAAGACTGACCTGTCAACGTGGTCATAAATAGCCGACTGCTAGACATGCCATGCATTAAGGTTTGATGGGCCAAAGACACAATGACTAGCAGTTGATCCTTACTTTCATTATTTTAGCCATTTTAATTAAGCTAGAATATTATGTTTGCACCTATAAGCTATAACATAAGTAATGCAAGCATCATCAAGGTAAAAAAGTAAATACATTAATCATCATGATAAAATAACTATAATCATCCTCTAATCCAAGCCATCAATGAAACAAGACATACTACAAGATGACAGCAACAAACAAGCGGTCACTCATATTTGAGAGTGTCACGGTGATTTGAATCAGTGTACACCCTGTAGGGAAAGAACCTGACAACATGTCGTACGTGTGGCCTCTTGGGTCTCACGTACGACAACCGTCAGCAAAGTCCCTACTAGGTCGAAATCGGGTCTCTGCTCTCAGGATGAAGTCTTGGCTCATAGCGATCGTTCTACCTGGCCATCATCCTAGGCTGTCTCATTCTCCCTCCATCAAACCATCTCGAAGCAGGGAAGGACGATTCGACAAAATAGTTACTAAGCTACTAGGTTTACTAGGCCCAAAAAACCCGACATGCGGTCAGTATAAATCAAGGCTTGCCATCGAGTTCAAAATAACACGGTCCTTAACTGACACAGGTGGGGGCAACCAAGTTGGAACCTCAGAATAGCCACGGTCCTCTCCCCACCCTTCCTTTCCGAGTATTCCACTTTCCCCTATTTGCCTCGCCCAGTTACAACAATAAACATAAACATAAACTTCTACTCAACATATCCAAGATATCCTTCTAGCTCATAAAAAAGAGGTCCTACATGTGAGTGGGACGTACCACTCGACTTCTACCGCTAGCTACCATCTAAGTATAGCACATCTAATCATATAAAAGTAATAAGTCTACAACAAGGATACATATGGAAGGGTACTAACATGTAACCTATCACAATCACAAGACCCTACATGTAATGCACGATCAACACATGCATATATGCACTATATGTAGGTACTATATGCACTGGGCTTGCCTTGCTCAAGCACCGGGTTAAGCTTCTCACAAGTTGGGGCTTGTGGACCACCGGGAACCTCTTGTTCCACCTTCTCTTCCTTCAAAAAGTCTCCTCCGACCACAGATCCTACATGCGATCATATGCACACATTATTAATTTAATTAAGCTTTATTCAAGAATCAAAGGAAACATATCAAAAATGGATACTACTGTTCAATTCAACATTTTTCATGGATAGATCAAGAACATATGAGTCCAACAGAACTAGTTTTATGAGATTTGAAGCTCTGAACAAAAAGATATGAATTTTCAAATTTTAAACAAGAATTTAAATCAAAAGGAAAATGATTTTTAATTGAATCCCGGGCCACTGGGCTGAAAGCCACACGTGGCCTAGCATGCACAGTGCAGTGCGGTCTGCTGGCCCAGGCCAACAGTGTCGGGCGTGGCCTGGCTGGCATGGCCCAAGACGGCGCAAGGCCGGCCCACAGGGCGAGGCGCCTTCACGGTCGGGGTGCGCGCAGCGCATGGTGCCATCGCATAGAGCGTGAGTGCAGCGGCCTCTGTGCCATGGCCGGCGGCAATCCTACGGTGGCCGAAACTGAGGACGGTCTTCACGGCAACCTTCACTGAGCTTTGGCGCACCAGCTGGCAACAAGATATGAACCATCTCGCAGCAGCTAGTCATGGCAACGGGAAGGGCGGCACTCATCGGCGGCAGCGAGTGGTGTGGCGGTGGTGGTTGATGGCGGGGTAGGGGAGGTGTCTGGCTTAGTCCTGCAACACAGAAAGAAAGATAGGGGGAGTCAGCACGGTAGCTCACTGAAGAGGGGTCATGGCGGCGACATGACTCCGATGACAGGATGGGGGTCCGGTAGTTCCTAGAGCAACTCCGGGGTATGGTAGTGCTCTGTGACCTGCGCAAGGAGGAAGGGAGGCGGTGAGACGAGCTGCCCACGGTGGAACATGAAAGCAGGAAAGTAGAGCATCATGGCAGCGCTTACCAGAATGGACAGTGGGGTAGCGGAGGGGTCAGACAAGAGGTATGGGCAACCTTCTTAATGGCACACATGTGAGGTGGCAAGGTGGTTGCTCAGGCAGAGCGCACGGGCATGCAGAGAGTGCCGCAGCGGGCTCCTGCGCGCACGCTGCAGAAGGGCAGGGTGCCGATTGGACACGGTGGCAGCCTAGCACGGATGTTGGTCAGGACACAGAGGGTTGGCCTCAAGCTGTTGTCTGCGCGAGGGTGGCCGAGGTGCTGTGGAAATGCGGCCATGTGGCGAAGGAGGCTTGCCAAGTGGCGGCAATGTAGGCGTTCTGCACACGCAAGAGGATGGCTCACTGCCTAGGTGGCACATGCGCGACAGGCAGTAGCCAGCGGCAACATGTTGTGCACGGTTTGTTGGTGAGCGACTTGTCCCGGCATCACAGCGGCCAGCAGTGGCAGTGCATGCGTGTCAGTGCAGCGGTGAGCGCAGCCGGATGCACAAGGAAGGACGGGACGGCACAAGGGTGTGCGTACATGGTAGGCGCTGTGGCACCGCAGTCCAACTCGATGGGCTACGGCAGCGACGGGAATCGTGGTGGCGTCCGGTGCGGCGGACAGAGGATTTGGTGGTGATTCCCTATCACACGGCGCACGGAGAGAGCAGGCCGCAACGGCGTGCCCTTGGAGAGGGCATCCAAGTGGGTCAGGTCGGGTCTGATTTCGTGGATCGGGTCAGAGTAACAGGTTTGGCCCACAAAGGAATTAAGGTTTTTGATTTTTCCTGAAAGGATTTCTATTCAACACAGAAGCCGAAAGAGAATTAGGAAAAATACTTAGAAATCTCAGAAAATATGAAACTTTTTTTGGAGATAGATTAGGATATTTGACACAACTTTTGTATTGAGCACTTTGACCAAGGGACAACAGAATTCAAAAGAAAAATAGAATTCTGTTCTGGCCTTTGAAATCAAATAGAATTTGATTGAATTTGTGCCAATTTGATTCAAATGCTGGATTAGATCCATGATAAGAGTAGGATTACAATGATTTGAACCCTGGGATGTTACATCCCTCCCTCCTTAAAGGAAATCTCCTCTTGAGATTATGAGCACAGAGGGGTTACGAAAGAGGTTACACACACATCACTGCAGAGGGAGAAAGTCTGGATAATTGGAGCGGAGAAAATCCTCGGTCTCCTAAGTGGCCTCCTTCTTGGAATGATGGCTCCACTGAACCTTATAGAATCGAATTGTCCATTACCTCATCACTCGGTCCTGTTGACCCAAAAGCTTCACTGGATGCTCTAGATGAGATAGGTCGGCCTCAAGAGGTGTGACATCATCAACGACAACATCAGCGGGTGGGTTCAGACATTTCTTCAACTGAGAGACGTGGGACATGTTATGCACACCCACCAAGGATGGCAGTAGCTCCAATGCCATGACTCCTAGTTTAGCGAAGACAGGAAATAGACCGATGTAACATGGTGCCAGCTTGCCTTTGATCACGAATCGCTTCACACCTCGCATAGGCGAGACACAAAGGTACACACAGTCGCCAGCTTCAAACTCAAGCGGTCGACATATCTTGTTGGCATAGCTTTCCTGCCGAACGTTGGTGGCCTTCAGGTTGGATTGGATACGGTGGACTATCTCCTCAGCTGCAGTGATAGGGTCAGGGCCAAAGATCTTCCGCTCACCAGGCTCATTCCAATTCATAGGTGTACGACATCAATGGCCATACAACGCTTCAAAGGGTGCCATTTTGAGACTTTCCTAATAGCTATTGTTATAAGAGAACTTAGCCAATGGCAGACACTTGTCCCATTTGTCATGATGGTTCAGCACGCAAGCTCTGACCATATCCTCTAGAACTTGATTCACTCTCTCTATTTGACCATCGGTCTATGGATGATAAGCCGAACTGTGGATTAGATGTGTCCGCAAGGAAGTATGCAGCTGCTTCCAAAAATGAGTGACAAACTGGGGTCCACGATCAGAAATTATGGTCTTGGGCACACCATGCTGACACAAGATGCGAGCAATATACAAATCGGCGTAGTTCTATTGGCGGTCATAATCTACATTTCATGCAAGATATAGAAGATAGGTGCTTATTACTAACGAGTTCCACGAGTTTTGTTGATCTACCATTTTAGGAACATCGGATGATGGAAAAGCATCATATGGACCAAAAGCCATGCATATCTTCAATATGTCCAAAATAAGGCATAGGCACAGATAATATGAGATGAGGGGATGATGTGGCACAAAGCCCAGGCCCAGTTGAGCCATAGTGGGGTCGGTTGACCTCACCTCCTTTGCCGGTTGACCAGGTGCTGGCGCCATTTCAATTTCCACTTTACCAATGTGTCAAGGAGGTTCGGTGCATAGGGTATCCGATGCCCAAAGTTGGTGGAGGCCGAGATGGGTGGCCGGCCGGCCACATGTACGGTCGATCGTCTAGGATTTGGTGAGTTACAGCCTCAAATTAACGGTGGAGCTCACTCACTCACTCCTCCTATAAATACCATCCATATCCCCATCAATGTAAGAGAGGTCAGAAATGGAGGTTTAGCTTCCTATAGTGCTCCCAAGTTCATTCTTTGTAGAGTAGAGAGAGAGACAAGGTTTTGAGGGCCAGAGGATTTCCCAGCTTGTCGGGAGTCCTCCGAGTAGCTTGAGCATAGATGCTCTACTGGAATCCATTCAGGTTTGATGGAGTTTTCCGAGTTCTAGTTCGGTGGAGTGCGAGAGCTCTGTCGAAATTCTGTGAATTCTGACAGAGAACTGACTCTCGATTCCCTCTGGTGTATTGATGTCCCGGCTTGTCAGAATTATCCTACGACATTACCTCAGAGTGGGTGATTTGCCAATCATAATAAGTCATTCATTCCCTGCTCTTATGTTATTTGTGCATTTACATACCGTATAGTAGAATTGGTGTTTATCTTGTCGTATATACGGTCCCGTGTTTGAGGATCAATCGAGTATAGTGGGACCCGGTGTGGCGACTATTACTTGATCCCTCAAAGGTTAACCCCTTTGATCGGGCGGAGTATCCTAGACAGCGTAGTCGATGAGGTGTCAGAGGCATTATCTATGCATGTGGCACCCCTGACCATACGGATTGTTGTGGTACCCGCAAAAGTGACAGTCCTGTTAGGGCTTCGTAGTCCACCTCATACCTGGACCGGTGCGGTGGGTCCCTGCCTAGCTGGCTTCAGTATAGCCCCTTGTGTGGATTCCTTGCTGTGCTATAGGATTGTTCAGGTGGCCTAAGATCCTTCAAGACATTCCCAAAGTCTAAGGTACGTGTATGCATTGATACATGTACATTTGAGTTGTCCTACCCATCTCTAGGTTAGGGTTTACTTCTACTTTCTCAAGTTATCATGCGGTATAGATAAAATACTAGTTTGCCTTTGTCCCTGTGGATTCGATAACCCAAGGAATACTCTTTGGTGAAAGCTGCTACAATTGGCATTCGTACACTTGCGGATTAATCTGTTTGGCTTCGGGACTGCCAACAACTTCTCGACTCTGTAGTTGGTTCACACAAGAATGAAATGAGCAGACTTGGTGAACCGATCCACGATCACCTAGATAGAATCAAACATGTGAGCAGAGAGAGGCAGACCCACAATGAAATCTATGCTGATGTCTTCCCATTTCCATCCATGAATGTTCAGAGGTTGTAGCAATCCGATAGGGCTCATATAATCAGTCTTGACCCTTCAACATGTGTTGCATTCTACAACATAGCGAGCAGTCTCGTGCTTCATTCTAGTCCACCAGAATTGCTCTTTTAGGTCGTGATGCATCTTCGTGCTACCGGGGAGGATGGAATACTTGGAAGTGTGAGCCTCATCAAATATCTTCTTATGCAGCTCATGGTTCTTTGGAACCACCAGACGGTCTTTGAACCATAGAGCTCCTTCATCATCCATGCAGAAATAGTAGACCTTGGGATCACCTTCAGTCAACCTCCTCTTGATGTGTGCGACTCCTTGGTCATTCCCTTGAGCTGCAATGATTTCCCCTCTCAGCATTGGGGTGGGAGTCACATTATACTGAGCCATGTTAGGAGGTACACGAGTGCTGGATTCCTCCCCAGTGAGGCTGACAGCAGGCAAGTAGTTGTAGTGAACTTTGCAGCTCAAGGCATCCACAACCACATTCGTCTTATCATGGTGATAATGAACCTTGAGATAATAGTCCTTGATCAACTCCAACCATCTTCTCTGATGCATGTTCATATCAGCCTGAGTGAAAATATACTTTGAGCTCTTGTGATCGGTGAAGATATAAACCACATTCCGAAGAAGATAGTGCTGCCATCTCCGCAAAGCAAGAACAACAGTAGCCAATTCATGATCATGCATGGGATAGTGTTCTTCATGACAGCACAGTTGTCGTGAGGAATACAAAATCACACAACTGTCTTGCATATGAACACAGCCAAGCCTAGTGCCAGATGCATTGCAATAAACAACAAAGGACTTTGTGATGTCCGGCTGTGCCAACACAGGAGATGTAGTCAGTAACTTCTTTAGGGTTTGGAACGCTTCATCACGCACTTCATTCCAAACGTACTTCTCATCTTTCTTCAGAAGATTAGTGATGAGTTTGGCAATTCTAGAGAAGTTCAGGATGAATCTGCGATAATAGCCAGCCAATCTGAGGAAACTGCGAACCTGATGCACAGTCCTTGGTGTCTTCCAATCTATCACATCTCGTATCTTACCAGGATCCATGGATATTCCTTCTGAAGATATCACGTGACCCAAGAATAGAACTTTGCCCAAC
>VSTD030000037.1:0-22580 GCA_008808055.3 Sporobolus alterniflorus | reverse complement strand
TAATAATAAATCCTAAGAACTTACCAGCCGCCACACCGAACACACATTTTAATAGATTCATTTTAACCCATACCGATGCATCCTTTCAAGAGCTAAGCGCAAATCGGCTAAATGACCATCCATGTTATCTGATTTAATGATGACATCATCAATGTAGATTTCTAATATGATTCTTAGCATCATAGCCCTTGGATATGTTGCGTCGGCATTTTTTAAACCAAAATTCATAACAACCCATTCAAATAAAGCGATAAAACCAGGACAACGAAAAGCTGTTTTTGGCATATCTTCTTTGGCCATAAAAATTTGATTATAACCAGCATTACCATCTAAAAAACTAATTACTCGATGTCCAGAAGCATTATTAATAAGCATATCCGTTATAGGCATAGGATATTCATCTTTAGAAGTTGCTTTATTTAAATTGCGAAAATCTATACATACCAAAATTTTGCCGGTGTTCCTCTCCATGGGTACCATGTTGGAAACCCACTCCGTGTGTCGGCAAGGTCTAATGAAGCCTGCATTGAGTAGTCGTTCCACCTTCTCCTTAACCGGATTGTGGATGATGGGATTAAACTTTCGAGCGGGCTGCATATAAGGCCTGAAACCAGATTTAGTAGGGAGTCGATGTTCTACTAACTCTCAGCTAAGTCCAGACATTTCACAATAATTCCAAGTGAAACAATCAACATACTCTTTAAGCAATTTTATTATAGCATCCATGTACTCTAAAGACATGTTCTTGTTTACAAATGTCGGCCTAGGTGTGATCCCATCTCCTATATCTACCTCTTCTAAAGCGTCGGCCGATGAAAAACCTTGTCTTAACTTTTCTACTTCATCAAAATCTTCTATGGCCTCACACATATCGTTCATAGTAGACCAATATTGCCCCGTGTGATGCCGTAACCACATGACATTCTTTTGCGCATACATTGGAACACTACATTGCTGAGCCTTGCTTTGGAAGCTGGACTTACAGACACGGGTTCAAATCCATCCTTGGAGATGCTAAAAATGTCATATCATGCAAGATCCTTTCCCAACAAGCACTGGGCACTCCCATGCTGCCAGTTGGCCATGGCGTCGGCTAGAGCAGTGTAAGCCGACGCGTCCATGTGCACTACCTCGATCTCATTATCGATCCACTAGATTAAGAATTGATGCAAAGTAGAATGAATGCAATGATTAACATGAATCCAATTGTGGCCAAGAATAACATTGTACTTACCTTGCATCTCGATGATGAAGAACGCTGTAACAAGTGACTTGCTCCCTATGGTGAGCTCCATGGAGACGATGCCTCTAGCCTCCATTAGGTTGCACCCCACGCCGTTAAGAGTCAAGTTGGTCTTCACGAGCTCATCGTCCTCACTTCCAAGCTTCTTGATAGCAATGCCACCGCCGATGAGCATCCTGGATATCGGCTTCCTGTCGATGTGACCTCGAACGTACAACGGCTTCAGGTGCTAGCTTGACTCTTCGGGCTTCTCGAACATGACGGCTGAGACACATCTGAGCGGCCTCCTCCTCGATGTCCATGCCGGTCGGTGGCGCAGATCCATCCTTGATCAATGGTGACTCATCGACGTCCAGCAGGTCCATGTCATTGTCAGAGGCCGTGAGTGTAGGTGCGCTGGTCTTCTCCTTCACCCTCCATTCTTGCTTTATCAGGATCACAGGTTGGATGGTGTTGAAGTGCACATCTCTCTCCTTCTTGGCCGCTTATTCCCTCAGCTTCTATGCCCTCATCCACTGGATCCTCCTCCTCTAGCTAAGCGTGACTCCTATAGGGCACCAACGGGGTGCTCGTGTCATCCCAGGCGTGATAGTCCTTGATGTCTTCTTTTGTCCTGAACTCAAAAAAACCTAATGGTCTGGTTTTGGAAACTGGACTATCTAGTTTGGCGGCTGTTGCAGACTCATCCTGGCTTCTTCCTTGGTCGCTGCCGTCTCCCATGGGACCCTCCTTTGCTCTACTACCACCTCCTCTAGACCCTTCTCTGCGTTGGACTTTGTCTTGTTGTTGTCGGCCGAAGCTTCGTTCCTCGGTCCTATTTGCCCCTGGCTACCCCCTGATCCATCAGCAAAAGCCCCAACCTTGGGCATCCAGTGCCTACACTACTGTCCTGGGGCTGCTGCTGCCTTTGGGGAAGCCAGATGGTCCGGTTTGGCATTTTGGACTGTCCGGTTTTCCTGTCTTTGAGCCCTCCTATTCTGCTAGTGGCCGACACTCCCGTAGCGGCCGTCTCCTGTGTAGTAGCTTTCATGGCCAAAACCCTCAGTAGGTCCTGACCATCCTGGGTGGAGGTGCATTAGCAGCAAAGCCCACAGTCTGTACCACCATGCCCAAGGTGGGAAAGGTGGATACATCATCGGCGGTGGTCCCCACGGCCCGAGTATTGGTGGCCCAACCGGGAAGTAAGGTGTCGTATGATGCTCCTACTGACAATGATCCTGGCCTCCTAAATTTCACCACAGTGAGGTCCTGGATCGCTTGGCGGATGAGCTCCCGGCTGTAGAGGTACTGGCCTGACTCTGGGAAACTAGACTGTCCGGTTTGGTATTCTGGATGGCATGGTTTTTGAGCCCCTGATGCTGGCCCTGCCTTCCTTGTACTTGGGCATGAGAATGTCGAAGGTGGTCTTTGGGCGTCATTGCAACCTACTCCCCTCATTCTTCTTCCACTGGCCATCCTTCAGACTTTTTTGGCTTGATCATCCTCGGCGGTCGCTCCTACCTCCTTGCCCTTGGTCAACTCGACCTAAGATGGCCAAAACAGGACCTTCTTCTCATCGAGCTTGACCATGTTCATGTTCACTGGGAATGGGTCTTTGTTGAGCTTCATTTAGGGACTCTCTGTGAATTTCAATCGTCCTTCATTTATGGCCTATTGAACTTGTCGACGGAAAATATTGCAATCGTTAGTAGCATGCAAGTAAGAATTATGCCATTTACAATAAGCATTCTTTTTGAGCTGTTCTAGCTATGGTATGACATGAATACTTGGCAATTTAATTTGTTTCTCCTGCAACAAGTAATCAAAGATCCTATCACACTTAGCGACGTTGAAAGTGTAGTGAATCTCATCTTGCTGACTTTTAGAAGTCGGTTTCAAGCTAGAGCATACGAATGGACCCCCCAACTCCAATCGGCTATGCACAGGTTGGCCTCTTCGTCATCCAATGACTCACTACTATACTCTACCATGTTGATGTGACACTCGTTCGTAGGCTTATAATTACTTCTAGGATAGCTTCTAGACTCTTCGGCTTGGTTTTCACAATCCAGAGCCCGCTGCAAGAGTTGGCTAACATCAGAAAAGACATGACTTTCTAATTTTTCTTTTAGGTGTGGCAATAATCCCGAATAAACCAAATCAGCAAGATCTTTATCAGAAATATTTAAATTAAAACAATGATTCCTAGTATCTCTAAATCTCCTAATATAATCAGTGACATGCTCATTATGCTTTTGTTTAATAGTGGTAAGATGTGACAATCTAAGCTCGGTACTGCCAGAGTAAAAGTATTCATGTAATTTTTGCTCCAATTGAGCCCAGGTAAAAATAGAATTAGGAGCAAGAGAAGTAAACCAAGTAAAGCAGTGTCAGACAAAGATAAATGAAACATTCTCAATTTTAATGTGTCATTGGCATTAGCCTCACCACATTATAAAATAAATTGGCCAACATGCTCTAATGTGGTTTTATCATCCTCCTCACTAAACTTAGAAAACTCAGGGACTCTATAGCATATAGGGTAAGGGAGTTCATTGGTGCTCTTTGCTTGCCTCTCTAACGCAGAATTGATCATAGATTGAACATTGTTGCGAGAAGGCGGTGGGTTAGGCCATACCTCAGGTATTATCTCAGCCTTACGGATGATGATTGGCGTAGTGTCCTTGAGAACGGTTCTTTGTCGTGTCACTTCACAACGTGAGAGGAAGAGCTCCTCATGATCGACACGGTAAGCTTTGTACGCCTTATGACCCTCCACCATCAAGGTGTCGAAGGTAGGATTGATTATGTTGGTCTTGTTGAGGTTGGATCTGCTGGTGTTGGTGTTTCCACCCTTCATGCTTGATGTTCGTGAAGCGGTCGATTCCCTAGCGGAGTTGCCAAAATATGTTGCTACATGAAATGAACAGGAACTTGAAGCTCCTGCTCGAAACATGGCAAACCGGATATTCTGGTTCAGCAAATTGGAGGGTCCGGTTTCATCGAGTGTAGCAGTAGTCAGGGGGCACCGTCGGCTCCGGTGAGGGCATCCTTCTCCCGACCAAGTGGTGTCTAACCAGGGGAGGAACAAGATCCATGACAACTCAAGGAGTTGTGGCGGCGGCTAGTAGATCTAAATGTTGAAAAATGAAAAAGGAAAGAAAATTAGGGCAAAAAGTAGAACAAAAGTAATTGTATTGATTTCGATTGTTGTGTTACATTAATTGGCCATGACCTATGCTTATATAGGCAACATGATGTAGTTCTTTGAGTCGGATATGATAAAATCTTTACTAAACAAACTAAATCTCAAATCCTAATTGGACTCCATCTATTCTAGGAAAATCAGATACTTCGGTATCCAAAATCAGACAGTTCGGTTTTTGTGGCCTCAACTTCTGGCTTGGATTTCTTCCATCTTGGCTCCTTGATACTTTTTAGTCCTTTTTGATTCTTCAAAACACATTGGATCTTCTAATCTTCAAGTTTAGCTCCTTCCTCAGTTTTATCCTGAAACTGTCAAAACCAGATATTCTGAAATAGGAAACCGGATAGTCTAGTTTTTCCAGACTCGCCAAATTTGGTCATCAACATATCTCACAAATTTATGTCATTTGTTTCATATTACTTATTAGATTGATCACTCCCTCTTCACCTTTATTGTAGGTGAGACACAATTCACTCAGGCCATCTGGATGAGGATCATGGTGTGCCACATTCTCAAAGGGTCACCATGATGGTGGAGGGTAGAGGAAGGGCATGAGAAGGGGTAGGCAACATTACCTTTCCCCGCCACACAACACACCTTCAAATAATACAGGTGGTGACTCATCCTGTGTCCATGGTTATGACTGATACATTGATCTTGATCCATTATCCATCCAACAAGAAGTGCAATGCATGTATGAGTGGGAAAATTCTAAATTCTATAACATGTTGGCCTCACAATGACAAACAATTGTTGTCTGGACAGGACAAACCTGACAAGAGTACAAGGCGGAATTGTTGGGTATTCGTGGGATAGCACTCATGTCAATCATTGAGCACCACATGGCACATAGCACTTGGATGACCACTCAGTGAGTTCAAGTGATGTTTATCTTATGTATCTCATGTTTGTTGTAAGAATATGTGTTGTAGAAGTATATGTGTTGGACAATGTATTTATTGTATCTTGTATTGACCATATCTATTGTGCATTTGTTTTCTAAATTATCAAAAGTCATGCAAAACAATTCGGCATTTTCTAAGCCATTTTTGGAGTTTTGCAAACAAAACCAGTTTCTAGATTCATTGGTCGGTAAACCAGTCTTGCCGGCCCATAAACCGTGCAAACTGACCAGTTAACCAGTCCGTTCCGTTTCCAATCAAACCGAATCTCACACCAAAAACCGACCGGTTTTACCGGGTTTTGGTAAACTGGTGGCGAGCGGTTTTTGGCACCGGTTCAGTTTTTTTAGCCCTGGACACAGAGGATTTCATACATACATCTGACATTTCCCTTCAGTTGTGAACGCACATGTATACCCTAACCTTACAGATTCCATGGTCTCTGCTAAACCTTGATATATATTTGAGATGAACTATATTAATAATAACATGATATATTTAATAAATTTATTTTGTCGATAAGTACTTGCACATTGAAGAACGCAACGTCAGAAAGCATACCATAACGTTGCATATTCCAGTAGTTAATTAACAGCCCGTTCCATATATTTCCTTTCTGACGTATCCTGCTTGTAACAAAGATGCACTGATTCTTATTATATGAAATTGTAAGTTGTCTTTTGCAGCACCGGATGTGTCGTGCTTTTATTCGTCAAATGGTCATAAATCCATGCAGACAGTAACTGTCGGCATAACACAAACGCCAGTGCACAAAGTAGTAGCGCATAAAAACTTCTGCAAGATAAGCTCACCCTGTTGTCGGTGGCATACTAGCTATCCGCATACAAGGATTAAGATGCACAAATATCTAAGTTGGAACCTCTGTAAAACCAAGAGCGTAGATCAGTTGGCAGTAACTATCTGTAAGTCAAGCATTTTGTAGTAAAGTATAGGGCAATCACCATAGCCTCACAATCATGCTATCCAAAACTCTTTAATTCGCATATACCCTTATCCGAATGGGAGATATTTTGACATCCAACATGAATTACACACATAACGTATTGAGGGCACATTGGCATGTATGACGGATGACAAGTTTTTCCTAGTCGGTTCTGTTAGTTTGTTAGTGAATCTTTGATATACTGGATGACGATGTCTAAGTCTATTCCCAGGCAGTTTTGAATCCCAAGTGCCGTTTGGTTTACTGCAACTTGACACCTAAGATAGCCAGGTTTGATCTTTCCATGTTATTATATTATTATTTTGTGATAACAGATTTTGTTCTTAGGCAATCATTGTGACTCACTTATATTAATATATACTTCATGTCGGTGTTTCTGCACTGATAAATAACATGGTCTACAAGATCACGTGATTCCGATTTTGAGGTGGTCTCACGAACAACGAACTCATAAAAATCTACCCAGGTTTAGGCCCCTCCTTGGAGGTAATAGCACTATGTCTAGCAGGTTGATATTTAAGGAAACAAGTGTTATATAGGGTGAGCAGAGTGCATGAGCAGTTCACGTGTTGAAGGGGATCTGGATCTTGTGTCTTCTACCTGAAGGGTAGAAGTCTTTTTACAGGCAGTCCTAGGGTCCCCTAACTATGGTACAATTCTGTTATAACTCATGTTAGGTTACATGATAGGTGGGGCCCTAGGTTACAAATATCGTCCTTGAAGTCCAGATGAGCCTGAACGATAGTTGTTTTGGTTCCCTGGCCCTAACGTGGCCAGAGCTTGGGACGGTTTCTCATGTTGCCGCCGCCTTGATCTGCTTTGCTTGGCTGCTAAGCTTTCTCACATGGGGGTGACATGGAGAGGCTACACTACCGCCATACCGTCCTATGAACTGTAGCTGACAGGCGAGGGTACATAGCCTTCTAACAGGTGTTGTTCCATCCTATCACATTGTATATGCTAGCGCGGCTTTAGGCTACCTTTCCGGAGGGTGCGAAGCCCCCAGGACAAGCCATCTGCCGCGGTGTTGACCGCCCGAGTCCCTGGTGGGCTGGATCTCCTATGGAGAAGCTTGCCTTTACTAGGGCGGGCTTAACCGATATCAGAGTGATCATGACGATTATGCGTGTTCTCGTGGAGGAGTTGCTATGTCAGTTGATGACGAGACGGATTCCAGTACTCGAGTTGTAACGCCCTGATTTTCATAATGGAATAAAACTCTAGGATTTAGTTAATTATTTAAAGAAATAATTGTGTTTGTTGCATTCATGCCGCTGCACATTTTATTATGTGATGAAATGCTCCCGCATTTTGTTTTAAGTGTAGAAGTCATTCGTAGTTTAAATTTGAATTTGAATCAAAAGGATTTGAATTTTTACGATGTGGATGTTAAGGTTAACCCTCTAATCAAGCTAACCCGACCCAGGTTAAGGGATAAGACTGAAACCAGCCCGAGATAAGATTTTTGCCTTACCCGAGCTTAACCCGACTAACCCGGATGGCTGAGCTAGCCTATCCCAGCTTAACCTGACTGCTCCAGATAAGGATTTTGCCTTAACCTGCCTAACCCGACCCGGACCCGACCTAACCCGGCTTCTCGACCCAATCCTAGATAAGGTTTTTGCCTTAACCTGTGTTAATCCGGCCTGGAATTCGGTTTCTGTATCGTGACAAACCCAAAGTTCATCCCCTTCCAAAGATCTCCCAAACGAAACTGAGTTAGAGTTTGATTTATACATAGAAGTCGTAGGACTATGTCTCCTCGATGAGTAGGATTAAGAACCCCTATAAATAGTGGCCCGTGTTCATCGACTTTTCGCCTGCAAGACCTGAAACCCGCCGTACCCTAGCCGCCACCAAATTTGAGCTATTCATCACCGATTGGAGGCATTGAACCGGCCTAGAAGCAAGAGGAGGCCACGAGGAAGACGTTGGACTACTTCTTGAAGTCGGAGCTTCACCGGAGGAAGACCTCACCGCCGCCAACCGCCGCCTTCCCGTCGACCACCTTTTGTGGTCCGGTTCTGCCATTGTATGTGGGCAAAACAAGTTCCCCTCGTCGCTTAGATCGAGTCGGAAGAATCAGATCGGAGCTTGGTGACCTATAGGGCGAGCTTGAGCTCCCTCAAGCCGGCGGCCATGGGGCCCACGGTGCTCTGCTTCAGCCGAACCGAGCGAAGGAAGGAGATGCGCTCCAGGCCGTCCATTCGTAGATCGACGACCGGGATTAGAATGAGGATACCCTTCATTTTCATTAAAATCCAAGTGTCCCAGAAAGAACCAATGACCCAGATTAATCCGATCTTTTTCTGTTAGAAAATAATTCAATAAATCTAGAAATTCGCAGGAGCCCTAGAATTTTTCAAAAACAACCCTGAACTTTTCTGAAATTATGTTTTAGTCCCTAAAAATTTACATTGAGATCCATGTATAAATTTTTATATTTACAATTAGGTCATTTTCTTAATTAATTCAGTTTATATTATTTCCTTTTTAACCTATTAACTTAAAACCTTTATAACTTCTTAATCGTATCTCTGATTTAAGCGATTGTTGCACTCATGCATTCGTGGCAACAAGTAGCATCGTTTGGTACTATTTGTGTAGATATTAGGTACTGTTTGGTATATTGTTTATTTATTTGTTTGCAATTGCTTGTTTCCAGTCGCTATCGTTATGCACCGATGACTTTGGAAATCTTCAAGAGCTCGACTTCCAAGACCTTGAGCAGCAGCCAGTGGGAGAGCAAGGCAAGTGACATTTGACCATTTTGTTCCAATATGCTTTCGCTCTCTAGTATACACTAGCTCTATACATTAATTGGTTACCTAAGCCTTTATACTTTAGGGTTGGGTTTTTATGGTTAGTAGTATTGCTTAGCCCTGCAGTCAGGAGTGTCATACAAGTCTTTCCATCTTTATGATATTGAGTTTGGCTTGTGTTGATTATTGAGAGTGTTGGTCTTCCATCAATCGTGATGTGAGGTGACCGTGGTGAGGTTTGATGTAGTGGTTTGAGCAAGGTTTGGAATGGTGGGGAAGGTTGTGACCTTCACGGTTTGTGGTTAGTCATACTCAAATCTGCTAAGGACTGATTCTTAGGAGTAGACACCCCAGGACAACAGGTGCCGCCACGTGTCTGATATGGAACGGCTTGCCTACTAATTAGGCATGTTGTGGGAAGTGTGACTTGCTCGAATGAGTGGGAAATTAGCGTAGTTACTTGCCTAGGCTTACACGGTGCAAGAGGCATCGTTGTACCGTGTACTACCCTAGGAAATCTTAGCATTGCTATGGTACCGCGTACTACCTTAGCTAAGCCTAGCACATGACCCATAGTAATCCTTTGTAATGGCATGTAGTGATATCTGGGCCATGCACCAAAGGAAGTGTAAGAATGGCAAAAAGGAGCTTTCTCTATTCGCTTAGCTAGCGATGAAATCACTACTCATGGGTACAGGGTGCTAACCTTTGTAAAGTGTACAACTATCATGACAGCCGTGCTTACTATTACAAGCAGTTTGGGATCCTCTTTTGACTAGTTGGTATTGATGTGGGATGGTTGGAATAGTTTTGGTTTAGCCTATGTGGAGTCATATGATCTATAGAACCCCTTTGTGGATCATAGATTGAGATTAATTTAAGATAATTGGGTAGTCTTAGCCTTCAACTTTAACATAGTAATTTTGGTGTTAATAATTGGAGAGTCAAGTATATGTGCATTTCTTCTTACCATTTTTCTACAGTTTTATCCTTGTTATTACCTTGCATTATCATTTTATTCCTGCACTTGCTAAGTACCAACCATAACTGTACTCAACCTTGATACTTTCCCCTGCTACTCAAACTTGCTGCTCAGAAGGAGAAGATAGACTGGAATTCTTCGACAAAGAGTTCTAGGCTACATGTTGCCCCGGTTGCCGTTCCTATGGAGTTATGGAGTCTTTCGCTGTTCTGTTTCATTGAGAGTCAGCATAGTCTTTGGAGACATTATTTATGTTATAATTATACTTTATTCATGACATTTGGATATCTGTGAACACTTTTGGCCGTATATGTGGAACAATTGATCCTGGGTCATGCATACGATGAGTACTTGGTTTTGGCACAAAAACCGAGTATGACGGAAGTAGTACTAGAGCCGCGTCAATTGTACGAACACTAGCCTAGATAGAAGAGTCATTTCCTTAGTCTTATTTTAAGTATTTGCAAAAATATTTTATTCTAATCTCTCGCCTTTGTTTCTGATTTATAAAATCTAATTTTAATGGTTATTTACTCTCGTTTTCTTCTCTTTTTTCTAGATGGCAAGGGCGAAGCTGACAGCAAGGAACCACATTCGCATGCCACCACGTAGGAATGCCATGCCTACAGAGTCCCACAGCAATGGTCAGAATGCTGGATACTTCCTGAGGACTCTGCGGACCATTCTCCTGGCACTGGGGTATAGTGAGCCCTAGTTCCGTCAGTGTCTCGAGGCTGCTTCATGGGAACTCGTACCTTTGGTGTGTGCATGTGATCACCTATGAGAGGCCTACGATCGATCATATTCACCGCATCTGTCACGTGGTCGAGGTTACCACACCAAGGTGGACGTTCGAAGGAGGCATGAGAGAGGTCGCACGAGAAGCTTTGGTGCTGCTATGACATGAAGCAGAGGAACAAATGGAGCAATCGTAGTACCGCCACTTCCCGAGCCGCGCCTGAGAAGAAGCTGAAGCAGTGGTTATGCCCACGGGAGATTGTGACCACATTGGGTGCTTCATTGACCAAGTGAAGCTAACACATGCTTTAGTCCGAGATCTTGATGAGGCCGTCAAGGAGGTCAAGCTGATAGGAGAGCATGAAGAGGAATCAAGCTAGAAGATCACAGAGGTAGAGGCCCTGTGCAAGATGTTGAGGGAAGATGCTCAAAAGGTGAAGGAGGAGAAGAACACCCTGGAAGGGGTGATCCAGTCCCGTGACAAGCTGATAATAGAGATGTCTGAAGAGTATGGACTCAACCGCATGGGAGAGAACAACGACGATGATGATGAGGATGATGACCACGAAGGGAACGACATTGCACCTCTTGCACCTGCACCTGCTACTGTGCCTGAGGAGATCATCAAAGAAGAAGTCCCCATGGAGATGGTTCCTGAGCAAGAGGCCCCTGTGGCGCATGAGGTGATTCTAGCAGATGCAGAGCCTGAGCCACCGCAGCCCCACCTCTTCAACATGACCATGAGGGACTACGAGGAGAGCCCGCCAAGGATGGAGAATGGTCCTCATGTGCTGGATGATTTGGACGACTTGGATGATCTGGATGATGACCCAAATGAAGGCCGCTCTGACATGGATGAGTGGTTTCCCGAAGATGGGAGTAATGATCAAGATTGAGTCGTTGAGTCTAAGTCTTTAAGTTTAGGAATAAGAATAAGTTTTAGGATTTGTTTAGTTAATCAAGTTGTAATTCATAATATTCATTCATGAGGATTCATTTGCTTTGTTTAGTGGTGCTCATGATTGATTTGGATCTTTGCTTGAGTGTCGGTGTGTTGTGAGGCCTGTCTCGCAACGACGCCTTAATTAATTATTTTCTGTAAATAAAGTTAGTACAAATTGCTTAGTTATATCTCATCTCTATGGATTTGCCACTATTCCTTTACCCCTGCTGCCATTCTTTTGGGTATTCACTGTCTCATCAATACTCATACTTTAGATGGCTAACACAAGGAACCGTGTCGCCACCAACAATGCTGAAAACAATGGGGAGAACAACAACCAAGACGCCAACCCGCCGCCACCCCCTCCGCTTACTCTTGAGCAAGTGCTGGCTATGCAAGCGCAAATGCTTCAGACCATGGTCAACCTTCATGCATAACCCCAAGCGCCACCACCACTGAGGAATAGGATGGGAGATTTTCAATGCACTAAGCCACCAACCTTTTCTCATGTTGTGGAGCCAATGGATGCTGAGGATTGGCTCAAGTCTATTGAGAAAAAGTTGTAAGTGGTGTAGTGCAACAACTGTGAGAGGGTGCTGCTAGCCTCTCACCAACTTTCTAGTCTTGTAGCCGACTGGTGGGATGCTTACGTGAAAGCTGATGAGGAACCCGAGAGCATCAACTAGCCGGAGTTCAGAGCTGCTTTTCGTGCACATCATGTTCCCCAAGGAGTTATCAAGCTAAAGAAGAAGGAGTTTCAAGATCTGAAACTGGGGTCCATGCCTGTGAACGAGTGCATCACCAAGTTCACCCAACTGTCTCACTATGCCCTACATGAAGTCGACACTGATGAGAAGAAACATGAGTGTTTCTTGAATGGACTGAATGATGGACTGACCTATGCTTTGGAGGCTCGAGACCTTGATAACTTCAATGGGATGGTGAACAAGGCTCTTGTGCCAGAGAATCGCAGAGGAGTGATGGAGTGCATGTGTAAGCTGGTGCATCAGCATCAGTCAGGCAGTAGCTCCAGGCCCCGTGTTGCTACATCTTAAGTCACACATGTATTCTGTCCTGCTCAGCCACAGTTTCAGCCAAGGTCGTAGGCAGCTGGACAAGGATTCTCTACCCTACAGCGTCAAGTGATTCAGTGCCCCAACAATCTCCAGACTCCTGCCACTAGGAATCAGAGTGTTCAGAGGACCCAAGCGGCCTAAGACCCGCTGCAAGCTAATTGTAGGTGCTAGAACTGTGGTGAAAAGGGACATTATGCCAACCGATACCCTAATCCATGCACTCATGCTAATCAACCTGCTACAGCTATACCTGCCCCTACCCGTGGAGCTAACTCTGTTCCTATTGTCACTAAGCAGAACTATGCTTGTGGGAGAGTCAATCATGTGGCCATAGAAGAAGCGCAAGAAGCTCCTGATGTTGTCATTGGTATGATTCTCGTCAATGACACTTCTACAATTGTGTTGTTTGATTCTGGAGCATCACATTCTTTCATATCTACTAGATATGTTGGAAAGCATAATCTGCCCCTATCTCTGCTAAAGTGTCAAATGATAGTTAGTTCTCCGGGAGGAGATATGCCCGCAAGGCAGCTATGCCCGAAGATGAATCTTAAAATAAGGGGGGTAGACTTTGTCGCCAACCTCATTGTCTTGGAATCGAAGGGCATTGATGTTATTTTTGGAATGGATTGGTTGAGTAGGTACAAGGCACTTATCGACTGCGCTAAGAAGTCTATCAAGTTGACTATCTCAGAAGGGAAGGGAATGGAGTTTGTTGCAGGGCCGGTAGTCACTGCCAAGGGTGCTGCTAATCGTGCGAAGGTGAACCAACTAGATGCTAGTCAATGATCTGAGGTGCCAGTGGTCAACGAGTTTCCTGATGTCTTCCCTGAAGAGTTGTCAGGTATGCCACCTGACCGAGACATCGAGTTTGTGATTGAGTTGAAGCCTGATACAACACCTATATATATGACTCCCTATAGGATGGCTACTCCAGAGTTAGCCAAGTTGAAGGCAATAAGGAGTTGCTAGAGAAATAATTTATCCGTCCTAGCTCATCCCCGTGGGGAGTCCCTATGATTTTTGTCCTGAAGAAGGACGGTACCCAAAGGTTATGCATGGATTATCGTGCCCTGATTGAGGTTACCATCAAGAACAAGTACCCGCTGCCTAGGATTGATGATCTGTTCAATCAACTCAGTGGTGTATATGGGTTCTCTAAGATCGAGCTTCGATCGGGATATCATCAGTTAAAAATTTGAGAGTGCGACATTTTGAAGACTGCATTTCTTTCGAAGCATAGTCTGTATGAGTATACGATGTTGTCATTTGAATTAACTAATTCACCGGCCTACTTTATGTATCTGATGAACAAGGTTTTCATAGAGTATCTGGACAAGTTTGTCGTGGTATTCATCGATGATATATTGATCTAATCAAGAAGTGAAGAAGAGCATGAAAAGCATCTTCATCTAGCTTTGCAGAAGCTTCAAGAACATAGGTTGTATGCAAGCTGAGCAAGTGTGAGTTTTGGATGAAACAAGCTGCTTTCTTGGGGCATGTCATCTCAAAGGGAGATATATCTGTGGATCCAAGCAAGGTTCAAGATGTATTGAGTTGGAATGCGCCTACGAGGGTCGATGATATTCAGAGTTTTCTTGGATTGGCTGGATATTATCAAAGATTTATCAAAGGATTTTTGAAGATAAACAAGCCCATGACCAAGTTGCTCAAGAAGGATAAGAAGTTCGAGTGGACGCCTACTTGTGAAGCTAGTTTTCAGGAGTTGAAGAAGCAACTGACGACCGCTCCAATATTAGTGATGCCCGATACGGAGAAGCCATTTTCTATCTATTATAATGCATCTGGTCAAGGATTAGGGTGTGTACTCATGCAAGATGGTCACATGGTAGCGCATGCTTCACAACAGCTGAGGAAGCATGAAGCGCACTATCCGACCCATGATTTGGAGTTACTATCTTATGGGAAAGAGATGTGAGCTATATACGGATCATAAGAGTTTGAAGTACCTTTTCACATAGTCAAATTTGAACCTTAGGCAAAGAAGATGGCTGGAGCTGATTAAGGACTATGATATTGGGATTAACTACCACCCTGGGAGGTTAATGTGGTGGCCGACGCTTTAAGTCAAAGGTCTCATGTGAGTCAGTTAATGGTGGATAGCATGCCATTTGAGTTGTGTGAGGAGTTTGACAAGCTTAACCTTAGGATCATGGCAAACACCGAAGCCATGGAGATGGAAGTGGGTTCTAGCCTAATTCAAGAGATTCGGAGAGGCCAACTGGAAGATGAGAAGATCCAAGAGATAAAGCGCAACATCAAGGAAGAGAAATTGCTTGGTTTATCGGAGGATGATGAATGCGTATTGTGGTACAAGGGGAGGATTTGTGTGCCTAACATCAAGGAGTTGAATGATAAGATATTGCGTGAGGCTCAAGAGTCTGCTTATTCCATTCATCCTAAAGGGAATAAGATGTTGCTGAGTATGTTGCCCTTTATGACACTTGTCAATGAGTCAAAGCCGAGCATCAATGACCTGCTGGATTACTTCAGCCATTGCAAGTGCCCGAGTGGAAGTGGAAAGAGATTGCCATGGACTTTATCATGGGTTTGCCAAGAACTCAGTCAGGCTATGATTCGATTTGGGTGCTCGTGGATCGATTGACAAAGGTATCTCACTTTATACCTGTCAAGACCACGTACTCTGGACCACAACTTGCAGAGTTGTATATGTCAAGGATAGTTTGTTTGCATGGAGTGTTGAAGAAGATTGTATCTGATAGAGGGACTCAATTTACTTCAATGTTTTGGGATAGGTTGCATGAAACCATGGATACCCAATTGAGTTTCAATTCTGCTTATCACCCTCAGACCAATGGTTAGAGTGAGAGAGTTAATCAGATTCTAGAAGATATGCTGAGAGCTTGTGCCCTGCAATATGGAAGAAGTTGGGATAAGAGTCTACCGTATGCCGAGTTCTCCTATAATAATAGCTACCATGAAAGCTTGAAGATGGCTTTCAATGTGTCGAACTCCATTATTTTAGAGTGAGGCTAGAGAACAGAGGGTGTTTGCACCCGACATTTTGCAAGAAGCCGAGAAGCAAGTTCGTATGGTTAGGGAGAATCTATGTGTTGTGCAATCAAGGCAAAAGTGCTACGCCGATCATAGGAGGAGAGAATTGAGCTTTGAAGAGGAAATTTTGTATACCTCAAGGTGTCACCTATGAGAGGTTTGTGCCGTTTCAAGGTTCGAGGCAAGCTCACACTGAGTTTCATTAGACTGTTCAAGATTTTAGAAAATAGAGGTGAAGTAGCTTACCAATTGGAGTTGCCGTCGCAGTTGTCAGATGTGCATGATGTATTTCATGTCTCTTAGTTGAAGAAATGCTTGCGTGTGCTTGAAGAGTAATTGCCTATGGAAAACTTAGATGCTAAAGAGGATCTTTCTTATCAATAGTATCCTGCTAAGATTTTAGAAACATCTGAGTGAGTTACTCGAAACAAGAGGATCAAGATGTGCAAGGTGCAATGGAGACATCATACCAAGGAAGAAACTACATGGGAAAGAGAAGAAGAGTTGAAGACCCAGTTTCCAAGTTTCTTTTCTAATTCATCCGAATCTGGGGGACGAGATTCATTTTAAGGGGTTAGGTTTGTAACACTCTGATTTTCATAAGGAAATAAAACTTTACAAATTAATTATTTAAATAAATAATTGTTTGTTGCATTCATGCCGCTACATATTTTATTGTGTGATGGGGTGCTCTTGTATTTTATTTTGCGGATAGAAGTTGTTTGAAATTTGAATCATATTTAGTTGGTAAATACTGAAAAGAATTGAAAATATAAAGGAATTCTTTATTTCCCTGGCTTATTGGGCCGAAACCCAGCTGGCCTAGCTGAACCCCTTCTTTTTTTTTCCTTGTCGCACAGCCCAGCCAACTCCGGCATGGCCCATCATCACAATCAAGTGGCCAGCGCCGGCACATGCCATCCCTGTCTCCGATGTTCATGAGATTTCTTTGAATCTTAACCAAAAGCAAGTTTAAACCTCGATTAGAGATAGATACAGCTTCTACTTCTTGTGCGCTACGTCTTGGGACCAAATTCCCTATAAAAGGAGCTCACACCGGTCGAGATTTTGCTCATCCAAGCTCAAAACCCTAGCTGCCATCTTAGCTGTCGCTACGCCATTGTGCTACCATCCGCGCCGAGCCAACCACCCATTTTATATTTACAATTAGACACTTTTCTTAATTAATTTGATTTATATTATTTCCTTTTAACCTATTAACTTCAAACCAATATAACTTCTTAACCGTAGCTCTGATTTAAGCGATTCTTGCGCTCATGCATTTGTAGCGATGAGTAGAATATTTTGATACTGTTTGATTAGACATTAGATGTTGTTTGGTGTACTATTTATTTATTTGTTTGCGATTACTTGTTTCCGGTCACTATCGTTAGGCGCCGATGATTTTGGGAATCTTCAAGAGCTCGACTTCCAAGACTTTGAGCAGCAACCAGCAGGAGAGCAAGGTAAGTGACCCTTGACCATTTTGTTCCAATATGCCTTCTCTCTCTAGTATACACTAGCCGCATGCATTAATTGGTTACCTAAGCCTTCATACTTTAGGATTGAGTTTTTATGGTTAGTAGTATTGCTTAGCCTTGCAGTCTTGAGTCATCATATAAGTCTTTCCATCTTTATGATGTTGAGTGTTGGGAGTATTGGTTTTCCATCCGTCGTGATGTGAGGTGACCGTGGTGAAGTTTGATGCTGTGGTTTGAGCAAGATTTGTAATGGTGGGGAAGGTTTCGACCTTCATTGTTTGTTGTTAGTCATACTCGAATCTGCTAAGGACCGAGTCTTAGGAGTAGACACCCCAGGACAACAGGTGTTGCCACATGTCCGGTATGAAATAGCTTGCTTACTAATTAGGTATGTTGTGGGAAGTGTGTCTTCCTCGGATGAGTGAGAAATTTGTGTAGTTACTCACCTAGGCTCAGACGGTGCAAGAGGGGCCGTGGTACCACGTACTACCCCGGGAAATCCTAGCATTGCTATGGTACTACGTACTACCTTAGCTAAGCCTTGCATATGACCCATTGTAAACCTTTGTAATGACATGTAGTGATCTCTGGGACATACACCAAAGGAAGTGTAAGAATGGCAAAAAAGAGGTTTCTCTAGTCGCTTAGCTAGCGATGAAATCACTGCTAATGGGTACAGGGTACTAACCTTTGCAAAGTGTACAACTGTCATGAGAGCCGTGCTTATGGTTACAAGCAGTCTAGGATCCTCTTTTGACTAGATGGTATGTCATCGGATGGCTCGAATGGTTTTGGTCTAGCATGTGTGGAGTCGTATGATCTATAGAACGCCTTTGTGGATCATACTTTGAGATTAATTGAACATAATTGGGTAGTCTTAACCTACTACTTTAACTTAGTAATTTTGGTGCTAATAATTTGAGAGTCAAGTATCGGTGCATTTCTGCTTACCATTTTACTACAGTTTTATTCTTGTTATTATCTTGCATTATCATTTTATTCCTACACTTCCTAAGTACCAACCACAAGTGTACTCAACCTTGCTATTTCCCCTTGCTGTTCAAAACTGTTGCTCAGAAGGTGAGGATGGACTGGAATTCTTCGACGATGAGTTCTAGGGTATATGTCACTCCGGTTGCCGTTCCTATGGAGTTGTGGGGTCTTCTGCTGTTCCATTTCACTGAGAGTCGTCATTGTCGTTAGAGACATTTTTATGTAATAAATATACTTCATTCGTGACATTTGGTTATCTATGAACACTTTTTATCCATATATGTGGAACAATTGATCATGCGCATACATACGATGGGTACTTGGTGTTGGCATAAAAACCGGGTATGAGAACTTCCTGACAGGTTATGGAGCAATTGCTACCCATATGACCTGTGTTACCTCACAATCCATCTCATTGTAGATCTACGGTGAGGATTGTTGCAAAAAAAACGTCATTCTGGTCAAATAACCACTCTTGTCCCAATCAAATAAGAAACGGTATGCAAGTGGCAGGTGATCCAAAGGTGCCCTTTCACTTGACTTTCCCTCATAATCTGGACTTAGCTCATGGGTTCAAGTATGAAGTGTTCATCATCTTGGTCTTGGCTAGAAAACCATTTTCTCAATGAAGTGATCTTCATGCCTCAACATCAATATGTCTGCGGACTGCTCAACTCAGCCTAAAAAATTTCTGGATGATAAACTAGTTTTCCATCTTGAGATACTTCATAATATAATTCTAAAAGTTTTCCCATACCTCGATGATGGGTCCGTTAGTGATCTTTTGAGATCATGCCCAAGGGTGCCGGTGATCTGATTGATTTTCAGTTAGAAACTTCAGATCGTGCCCAAGGGAACTGGCTCTTCAAAGGTTAACCAATAATCTGATGGTGTGGTAGATTGCTAGATGATCAAATCCAGTCTAGCACATCTCTATTAAGACCACAAATAGAACAAAGCAAAAAATATTCATACAAAGACTAATAGTATTTACTAGATGTATCCTGTTTACCCTACAGATAGATAGAATTAACTGCCTTCTTCGGCAACTGTAACACCCCATGTTACTGAAATCCTAATTAAAGTCATTAGAAAATAATTAGGTGGTAATATGATCCTAAACCCAAAAGTGGAATTCAAAAATGAAGTTTAGGATTCAAACTACCGCAAAATCAATCCAAATCCCATGTTCAAAGGAAATTCAAACTTTTGATCCCCTTTTGCTGGAGTCTTATTTTTCCTGGCAATAAGGTGTAGCAAGGAGCTTACTAGCCAATTTTCACCATATTCCAAAGTTTCGAGAATTTCTAATTATGTTCTACCCATAGAAATTTTCTGATTTTTAATTCAGATTCCATTTTGAATATGGAGACATTCCTATAAGCAAAGTTGATCCCTATTTCAAATGATTTCCAGCCATATTTTATTTGAAATTTTTAGAGTGCGGGAAGGTATCTTTTGAACCAGTCAAAGTTTGGAGGAATTCAAATTTCATTTGTACTGTTTGAATATTTTTGAATCGGTTTAAAACCGAGTTTGCACCACACCGCCCGGCACTGTACTGGTTGGGCCCACCTATCGGTGCCCCGCCATTGCGCTGCCTTGCTTACCCGTCTCCCTCCCGCATCCCACCGCTGACACCGGGCTTCATTGTCGCCCGGCTCCACCTGTCAGCCACGCCGTGCCGCACCACGTCGCCCGCACCCCGCCGCCCTCCCCTATTCACCAGCCCGCCTCCATCGTGAGCGTGCACTGCCGCCTTCGACTGCGCCGCTTGGAGCCATTCCGACCCCACGGTCCGTGCTGCCGTGCCATGTCCGTCTCCCTCCGCGCGGCACCGAGCTGACCCCCCCCCCCCCATTTCCCTCTCTGCTCTCCCTGTGTGCCTACCGATTTGGAGAAGACGTCGGTGCCTCACTCCGCTCCACGTCCACGCCCGAGCTCGAGCTCCCCTCCTTCTCCACCGTCTACGCGCCCACCTCGCCGGCTCCCGCCACCAGAGACCTCTCCTCCTCTTAGGTTCCCGCCTGAGCACCGTTGCGGACCGCCATTATCGGTGAGCATGACCGCGCGCTCTCTCTCCACCCAAATGGACTCACCCCTCATCTCCCTCCTTACCCGACACTGCAGGGCCACACCATTGACGTCATCTGTCACTGGAGCTGCCTCGCCGCCATTGAATGCCGCCACCACCCGAAGCATCCTCCACCGCCTCCATGCCGTGCCACCACTCGGGTGAGCTCCACCCTCGACCCCCTTGCCCGGCACCCTCCCTGTGGCCCCCACGAGCTCACCAGCAACACCTTGCCACCGGCTAGCTGCCACCTTGCCACCGGCGAGCGTGCCACCGCGCCATCGTGCGCGTGGTGACCACGTCGCGAGCGCGCCCAGCACAAGCGCTCCGTTCCCACGCTGTGGGCTGCTTCTCCGCCAGACCGGGCTGCCTGGCTGAGGCCCAGCTAGCCTTTCGACCGGCCATGCGTGGCAGGCCGCCATGCCCCGTGGGCTGTAGCCCCGGGCCGGATCGGGCCCGACACTGTGCACGGATTAAAAATTCGTTTTTTGATTTATTTAATCTCAGAAATATTAGCAAACTTCCAAAATTGGTAGAAACTTGTTGGAATGTCCAAAAATGGCAAACTAAATTTTCTTGAACTCCTCTTGGTCAGATCTACGTAGTGGGCTTAATCAAATTCACATTTGTGCAGTATTTCATTGTGTAAAATTACAAGAACTCTAATGCAAAGATAAATGTTTACAAATATCTCTACTTGCAAATGTTCTGAATTTTAGCATGCATGTTCACATCATGAGTAGTAGCTCATACAAAAATTTCAATAAATAATCTCTGCTTGGAATAATTTCTAGAATTTAATCTCTGTTTCTGTAGTTAATAAATTGTAGAAAATAATTTATGCTTAGAAAAATATTAATTTTTGGTGTAGAACTTCCTTGCACTTTCTAGCACCTGTAGAAAATGTGAGAACTTGATTAGAGTTAGAAATCACATGTTATTAAATTTCTAATTTGTAATTAAATTGATAAAATGCTAAAAATGCTAGGGGTAAAGTAGTAAATAGCTTGTAAGGGTTAACTTGGGTAAGTTGCTCTTGATCATGCATCATACTCTTTGCACCTCGTGCACTACTTTCATCTTAGTGTCTCATTCCTGTGTATTGCGATAGATCACGTAGAGCAAGGACACGAGGAACCGTCGGAGCTAGCACCAGTCGAAGACACTGATCCCGAGCAGGACCAAGGCAAGCCTCAGTGTATCTTACCACATCCCTTGAGCTTTATTTACTTTTTCTCTTACTTTATGATTCCAGATTGTGCACTAGGTCATAGGAGTTGTATTGAAGCCTTAGTTGCATAAGGACAACTTTCGATCTATCCTTGATTATCCTATGGCTAGAGATAGGTCGTTAGCTATGGCTAGGCGTAGTTGTAGGTTATGGTAGATGGCCGAGTGGTCGGAAGACCACGTGGTGGCCATAGGTCCCTTTAAAACTCAACTCTGTTTCAGTTGTTACATTGTGGCTAAATTGGAGACCGGGCGGGCCCCTTAGGTGGAAAGGGTAGGACCGTCGGTTGGGAAGGTCGAGTAGTGGTGTGTGAAAAGCCGGCACCTTCAAGGCTGTAGCCCCCACCTGTGTCAGTTAAGGACCGATGGGTTGGCCCCCGCGAGCAAGTATTGAACGTACCGATCGCATGATGGTGTTATGGGCCCAGTAAGCTAACCTAACTATGTCACCACTTGGCCAAAACCTCTCTCCCCTACTCCAAGGCTGTCGTGAGGGAGGGGGAATGAGGTGACCCAAGACGACGATCGGGCTAGTCTGTCTTCGGTCGTCAAGACTTCTCCCGGGTGTAGGGGCCTGTTTCATCCTTGTGGGGACTCGCGAATGGTTGCCCACACAGACCACGGGAGATGTATGTATGGTCCGGGATCATACGTGAATCGAGCGTGAAAAGCGCGCGGCATGTGGATCAGGTTTTCTGCTGCATGGTGTATATCAATTCGAATAGTCGTGACTCTCAGATATGAGTACTGCTTGTTTGTGGCAGTCATCACGTAGATAACTTAACGAACCAAATGAGCTTGTTGGTAACTAATGTTGTGTTGCTTAAAATACTTAATTACTTGCAACTCTTGTATGATTAGAGTAGGGTGTACCTTTCCTTTAAGTGTTGCTTTAGAGCTAAAGCTTTTGAAAGTAAGGTCTCTCCTGTAGTGTGGGTTTGGCATTAGTATAGAGCTCTCCCATGAAGC